>JAHKKF010515650.1:0-18281 GCA_019740295.1 Labeo calbasu
CTGAAATGTTTTCCTCAAAAAACATAATTTCTTTACGACTGAAGAAAGAAAGACATGAACTTCTTGGATGACAAGGGAGTGAGTACATTATCTGTAAATTTTTGTTCTGGAAGTGAACTTCCCCTTTAAATGAACTTCAATTCTTCACATAAACTATAAATTTTGTTCTTTGATTTACATCAATGACAGACTGCAGCAGGTTTCACTTTAAAAGCAGCACTGTCTCTTTAAAATCTAATGCACATGACAGACATCCCAGTTGAGGTCACTCACCAATATCTAAACTATTATTTCCTTTTTTCCCAAAAATTAATTTTAGCTCCAGGGTATTAAGTTAATATGAACATCTAAATAGGAACAAATTGAAAAGAATGTTTTTTTTCCCTTCTCACTAAGGCAGACAGTATGTGTTTCCTGTACACTTGAGTGGAAAAATACAAAAGAAAAATCACAGTTTGACAGCACACTAATGATATTCCCCAGCACGCCAAAGCACTAGAAATGTGTTCTTCTCTGCCGTGTTCTTATCTCCCTCTCAGCGTACACCTACAGCTCTTTCGCACTCTTCCAGGTTGCTCGTAAGCGCTTCTCCTCCCCCTCTCTCTAAAGCCGTGTCTCTCTGCATGCAGCCAGATGGTTTTCTATGTCACACCGATGGGTGATGAACGTGTTCTTGGCGAGCGCCGGGACGGTCTCGGGAAGCGGCACGCCATTCCCTCTCTCGGCTGTCTCAAACAGCGGTGTGCCCGGTCGTGGACGTCCCTTGGCAGCTGGTTTGCAGCAGGCCGGGGCCCTTGCAAGCTGGCAACACACCTGTGCAGGGCAAGCTGGGTGATGCTTGGCACAGCATGTTGAGTTCTCTGCTCACACGTCAATGTGCGTCTTCCTCCTTTCCTTCATTGTTCTCACTGTTCTCTCTACAGGGTTCCACCGCGTCCGTCCAGCTCTATCATTCCCGGCCTGCCAAAGCAACTTCCTGTGTTCTTCTGTACTGCAGTGGTGTAAAGAGACTCTCTGGGCACTGGAAATCTGACATCCTGTGAATGTTTTATCACTCACACGGATAACGGTATAAAAAAGAAATATACTGCACATTTGTTCTCATTCTCTCAGTCGGGAAACCAAATGGTAGTTTTATCAGCTATTCTTGCTAAGCAGAGCCGGGCTGTTACATCCTGAACCTGATATTAAAGCCTATGAATATCATTCATACTCATGGCGTAGTAGTGCTTTTAACATTGATATGGACCTTTAAAAATCAATAAAACTATACAGGAAATTGTACTTTCATCAGATTCACAGAGAACTGACTGTTGGTGGTTTTATAGTTCTATATAGTTTATGTAGTATTTGGTATTATTTTATATAGTATTTGCCCACTAACTTTTATATATTTAATAAAAATATCCAAACAATACACTTCACTTCACAGTAAAAAAGCTGCAAAAATATTTCAAAATACTACAATTGGATTGCACGCTCAATACACAGAAATTTAAAGTGTAAACTGTTTATTACAGATTTTTTTTTTAATTTTAGTATTATTATTTCATCTCAGCAATTATGCAAGTGTTATTTACTATCTTAAACTAAGTTTAGATAATGTTTGATTTTCTTAACACCTCTTGTCAATGACCAATTCATTTTTTGAGTGTGGTAAATGCATACATTTATCAAGTCACGTCTCATTGCTGTTTGTATGGTTTATCTAATATTTTCTCTGCACTGCTGCCTCTCACTGTCAGCGGCTTACATGAAAATGTTCAGGCTTAAACTAAGCTTAATTCACACAGTCATGTGCAAGACCTTAGTAACTAGGTTATTAGTCATCCTAGTAACCTACCAACCCAGCACACTTAACCTTAATAGCTGTTTATTTAATTGAATGATTAATTTAATAATTAAAGCAAAGAAGTAATATGTATTTAATTAAAATGTAATGAAAGAATTAAGCACAACACAACACTTACAAAAATATTTATATTACAAATAGTCTGCAATCTTATTGTAATAGATTTCATAATTTATTAGTAATTATTCATTTTGGCAAAGAAATGTCCCTACCATCCAAACCCAAATCAATACCAATCCCAAAGTTAATGCCAGGGTAAAGTTGTCGTCTTTGGTATGACTGTAAGAGGATAATGGTATCTAATGAGGTCAGAATCAATTATCAACTGACCCTTTTTCCTTTTAAGGACAGATGCCGTTCAGCAGTACTTGAGTGAAATACATTCTGACACTATGACTAATGTGTTTAGGTAGGACAATATGATATCTCAGCTAGAAAATATTAAATGCAATGTGAATTTTGCTCATGCACTTACATTTAAAATTTAGAAACAGCAGCATGTTCATTTATTTATTTTTTATGAATAATACATTTGTCATGAGATAATAATCCTTCCAGCGAGGGATTTTATGGCACTGTAATAGATTTTTCTGTGTGAATTTACAATAGAAAAAATGAAAGATGAATAAAACTGCAGAACGACAATGCTCAATGTATTTTCTGTACAGTAACTCTCCAGACTTTTAACAGAATTCAAACAGAACAGTTTCCAACGCTGCTGAATTGTAATTGTAATTTCCTTCGATTTAATTTCAAACCAGGTATGCTGAGTAATTACCTTCACATTTTGGTCTGTATAAGTGTATAAGCGTTAAATACATACAACTTCACTAGCTCATTTATGTGCTTGGAACTTAAACCATTTATCTTCTCAGCTCCACATGAAGGGTGAATGTGTATTAAGTTTATGTATATTAGACTGGTTCACATCGCATATTCTTTCAGCTTGCATGTTAACGAATTAATGAATTAACAAATATATTATACACTGGGAATGCTCCTTACACCAGGAGTATCGTGTGACCAGCATTGAAGCTTTGGTGCCAAGTCTATTTTAGTTGCGCTGCTCACGCTCAATTAAAGTGACAGCACACTTTTGTGCTTAAAATATATATGATTTTAAACAAAAAGTGCAAAAAATGCACAAAGTAAGCAAGTCTAATATGAAGAATCAAAAATATGCATAGACAAAAACAATGAATGAGTCATTGCACTAGCATGAACACAAAAATCTAGCTTTAAAACTTCTTTTAGTCCATTTTCATCTCCATTATGGTGTTATTTTTGGTCCTACTGAGGGATTTGAATCCCAAATTGATAAAGAATTGATCATACAAAGAATTGGCATAAAGATTGTAACACTTGTCTATTACCAACATGCTGTTTATGAAGCATCCATAAGATTCAGCACAGTAGGGCAGATAAACGTGTGCAAGAACACTGTCTGAATCTAGAGTTGGTTGTGACTCAACTAAACCTGTCATAACAGTCAAGATCAAAGACATACTAAACCATCTCTAAAGTTGTGCATTCTAACAAAGCTGCACAGCAAACACTGTTCTTCCAATTCCCAACTTATAACAAAAACATGATTCTCATAACTGAGAATTCATATTTTGTTTGTACTTCCCCAGCCTCTTGAGTTGTGACTGCAAGGCTACATTTCTGAAACAGTAGTAAGCCTTTTTGTGGAATAAAATAAGAGAAGGAAAGAACACATTCTCTACTTCTTTGCTGGGATGTAAAGTGGGGAAGATGCTAAATAGCCTTGAACCCCAGAGGCGGTTTCTGTTACCCAGTGTGCTCAAACAAAAACCCAGTGTGCTGTTTCTTATTTGGCTCTATTCTCAAATGTCACACATACAAAAAAAAAAAATGTTAAAAAATGGATAAATATTATATTGATCCCTTTCAACATAATCCATGAGAATATCTTGTATGGGAAATCCCAAGAGACACAAACCAGGTTAAATTTCAAATGTCAAATGCATCAGTCTGCTGCTATTATTATTATTGTGTTAGAAACTGATTATTGTGATGCAACTGCATTGTAAAATACAATACTTATTTCTTTAGTTCTTGTACCTGTAAGCATTTAAGTTTCCAATCTATTTATTTATCCATTGGAGTCAATTAAATACAACATTAGGGATCTTTTCTGTTACTGTGAGAAGTGTTTTTGGTTCATTATAAAACTGTGGCGGGACAAATTAGACTGTATTTAATGGGAGACACCTATAAAACATCCCTTTGTTGTTGACGGAATAAATGTTATATGCAAATCATCAAATTAAATTTGCGATGACTTTCCACGAGTACTTCTTATAACATGCACAAATCAAATACCTGCCTGTTTACTCCACCATAGTAATATATTATACAGCTAAAATTCCCCCTTGCACAATGCTGGAGCCAGAAATATTGACTCAAGGAACAATTTCCCTGTGACCACACCAGCTCACCTATGCCAACAACAGGCTTTATCCTCTAAACCATGCAAGCAGACTTCAAGAGTTGTTTACCTCCACCATCACTTCAAATCAGACCGACAGTCTCTGTAACCCAAAACCAAAAAAGATCTCACCTGAAAATTGCATAATAGCTGTAGCTTCAGATGCCTCACAGACTGCAAATGTTATGTAACCCTGCATATAGCAAATGTGTAGTGGACAAAAGCTGAAATGTAAGATAAACAAGGCTGGGAATCACTGTTCTAGGGTTTGCATTGCCTAGTCAATATATTTCTGGTCAAATAGTCAACTAGTAAAAATTCGAGGTCATGCAAACCCTACTGTTTGGTGGATGTCAGTGATGAAGTAGTTTTGGGAAGGACTGTAGCTGCTGAGATGGGCTTATTTCCTCTATAAACCTATAAATGGCCTGGCGGGTTGTCATTAGAAGAGATGGATGTGGGGAAGGAAGTGGTCCGGTGCCAAACTATGGTCCACACTGGCGGGAAACACCCTAGCTGTAACATAATCGAAAATACATCATTTTGCATAGAATACATCAATTCGTATTCAAGACTTAGAACCGAATTCTCTTCGAACCCGGCTATATGAATGAAACCACACTGAACAGCTAGTTCTTTGTCCTGTGTTGATTATGAGAGATTTAGTTTACTCACAGAGATGGCGAAATAAGTCACATTCATTCAAATATCCACTGGAGCTGTTATGGTGCGAGATACATGGCTTAATATACTCTGCACTTGGTTACAAAGAAATGATGTAAAGGGGTCATGAACTTAGAAATAAAAATCCCCTTGATCTTTTGACATATAAGAGGTCATAAAACATCCTGAAAGTGTCAGAACTCAAGACTTTCTCGTTAGTCTAAAAACAGCTTATGTTTGCAATAATGACAGGTAGTGGAATGTGCCACTTTATGACATAATAGTGAGGTTAAACCCCGCCTCTGCAGAAGAAGATCAACGCCTGCTTTCCCCAGTGTTAATTTCGTTGACAAATAATTTTCGTCATCAACATTTTTTCACCAACGATGCGAAGACTACAATGAAATCAAAACTTGTTTTGAATGACAAAAACTATGACGAAATTCTGACATTTTAGTCAACGTATAAAAACGAGATGGAAATGTTAGGGAGAGACAATTTGGGAAGAGCGCGGTTAGGTTAGCAGCGTCTCAGCAGCACATGAATGGAGAAATACACCCAAAATTAAGTCAAACTGTCAGTTTTGACGAGTATTCATTTACACATAATCTTTAACGTCTTATGAGAACATAAACAGTTGTGAGAATATCGGACGTGTATCAGTACTGTACATTGCATCTGTGCATTTGGTTTTAAAAGGACAGCAGCCTAACTTAGTTGCTATTGTCTGTGGCATTGATGTTAATCATCCAACAAAAGAAAGAAAATTATTCACTGCTCTTTACTGCTCTAGCCATAATAAAGATTAATCTAAATGTATGTATATAAATAAACATGTCTGCTTGAAAGAATAAAGAATGTGGTAAACAAGTTGTTATAAGGAATGCATAATTAGCCTACAATTCGATGCAGGATTTTCAGCAAGACTGAACCTTAAATAGGATGCTGTGCTGACTATATTGGATCCAACATTAATGTCGCAACACACAAGTGTGATGAACTGTTTTTATTATGTGTTTACTATTGGTTTGTCTGTCATTACAGATTGTTTGTATTAACTGTATGTGTTTTTAACCTAAAGCACAGCAGCATCCATCTGTGAAGGATGTAGGCTGTCAAACATACACAACTGTTAGCCAATCATAGCAGTGGGCATTTACTTCCGAGTTTACAATCTGTCACACTTATTCAAACAGAGAGGGGGCTCAAAACAGGACAGAAAATAGTCTATTACTTCTACATTATGATGCTTTTAGATGTAAAATTCTTGATAGTATTATAAGTGGACCTCAGAAAACTGTACAAATTAATTTAAAAAAAGGCAGATCATGATCTCTTTAAAAGATCTGATGGATAAACTCACACCTTGATTGGATTCATTTATTTAATAACGCACTGTCAGTTGTGATAAAACTTTCCAGCATTATGGACATTTTTAATACACTGCGGTTACCTGAGTTAGAATACAGTTGTGACTGCATCTGTTCATTCATTCATTCAGATATGCATTCAAACAGCTGTTTCAATCTGCAGATGAACAAAACATTTTAACACTTACACCAGTAAGCAAACACTGTTGTCAGTCCTAAAGACTGACTGTGAACTCAGCCATCACTGACATTTGTATTACTGATAGATGGCTTTTAATTCTTGGAACTTTATTCTTTAATGTTGGGATCTGTAAAGCAAATATGACAAGATGTTAGACTAAAACACTGAAAAATGAACAGCATTTCTTACTTACTGGTAGGTTAACTAAAGGATTATTTGACTAATAATCAATTAACCAGAAAATGCAATTGATAAAGTTATCGACTAAGCAAAACATAATCATCAGTTAGTTGTAGCCCTAGCTGGGATTGAACACACATTCACATTCAAAGCTTGAGAAAGCATCTCTCCAACAGTTGCCCTCAACCAAGCCAAGCATCCAAACCGACAAAGCCAGTGAAAACCAGTGTTGGGGGTAATACATTACAAATAACCAAAGTAATCAGATTACATTTTTTAAGTAACTAGTACAGTGATTACTTTTTAATTTACAAGACAATATGTTTACGTTTGCCAGACACAGAACGTTTTATATTAAAAACAAAGCAAGCCCAGCACAGATTTAAAGTGCAACCATAAAAATAACTAATATAATCAGTTACTTTTTTAAGGAGTAACGCAATATTGTAATACATTACTTATAAAAGCAACTTTCTCCAACACTGGTAAATACCTTTTGCATAGTTCATGTCTGAGACAAACTTGCTCAGTAGGTCTCAGTTTTAAATACAGAAATGGATGCTGGTCCTAACTCAAAGAATGAGGACAAAACTAATAACTCAGATCAAATGCAGCCTACTAATTGACAGAGTTGGCTCAAGTGTGAGCAAATCTAATCATCAAGCAAGGGTCACTTTGGTCAGTTTTGTGGCTCTAATTGGACGCACAGAGGATGATCAGAGAGCACACGGGACGTTTAACAAGAGCCAGAGGAGAGCACGGTCAGATGAAGATGATGAGTTGATGCAAGGCATGTCAAAAGTCGGGATATAAATGGATGCCCTTCCACCCTTCATCCTTGCAGCCAGACAGCAGGTCAGTTTACTCTCAAGTGTCCCCAAAAGCCTCCAACAAACCCGCTTCCAGCCTGACACCAAAACCCACACTTTTTTCAGACTATCTTACCTCGATCAATAGTCTTTCCACCCAAACGTCACTCAAACGTAGCCATAATTACCCACCAATCCAAGCCTTCCACCACTATTGTGGACACTCAAAGGGAACTTCAATGCTAAATCAGGTTTGGGTTGGACACCCATTGAGCCACCAACTTCACTGAGGTCTGACAGTTAATCTATCCTGGAACCAAAGCGGTAACCTCCAATGTCCACTCGATCAACATCAGGTTCTTCACCCCCGATACATAACATTCACTGTACAGAGGAGCACAATAATCTTAATGAGGTGCTAATGTAATAATGATCAACATGTAATGGACTTCAATGCCTTACAGGACTAAACAATGGAGTGAATGTTTGTTTGTTTGTTTGTTTTAATAAAAAATGTTCAGTATCATAACTCTCCTCATAACGCCACTTCAAGAAATTGCTGAGACAAGTGTTAAATTAAATTATACTTGAGGTTACAGGTTGATTTGTTTCCTATACCACTGGAAAAGTTATTTATTCCATTTAGATGCATTTCTTAGTAGTTAAAGGAGAAGTCCATTTCCAGAATAACAATTTACAGATAATGTTCTCACCCCCTTGTCATCCAAGATGTTCATGTCTTTCTTTCTTTAGTGGTAAAGAAAGGTTTTTTGAGGAAAACATTTCAAGATTTTTCTCCATTGACTGCTATGGTGCCCCGAGTTTGAACTTCCAAAATGCAGTTTAAATGCAGCTTCATACAATCTTATCTAGCGAAACGATCAGTAATTTTCATTAAAAAAATACAATTTAAATACTTTTTTAATCTCAAATGCTCATCTTGTCTTGCTCTGCCTGATCTCCGTCTTGACTCTCTCAAGACAGTTACAGAAGTTCCGACCCAGTCTTTGCAAAGTGAACATGCAAAGAAGATCATACACCCTCAACAAAAAAGGTAAAACAGCGATATAAGATGATTTTGAAGTTGAGGGAGAACATGAGATGGGAGTTTTTCGACATACCCTAACTGTCATGAACCTGAAAAACAAGAGGTCAGGAAGACCAAGGCAAGACGAGCGTTTGACATTTAAAAGTATATCAGTTGTATTATTTTTATGAAAATAATCGATCATTTCGCTAGATAAGGGATCATGTAGAACCGCATTTGGGATCATTTGAAGCCGCATTTAAACTGCATTTTGGAAGTTCAAACTCGGGGCACCATATTAGTCCATTATATGGAGAAAAGTCCTGAAATGTTTTCCTCAAAAAAACATAATTTCTTTACGACTGAAGAAAGAAAGACATGAACATCTTGGATGAGGGGCTGAGTACATTATCTGTAAATTGTTGTTCTGGAAGTGAACTTCTCCTTTAAAATGCAGTAGTTGATTGAAATGCAGTAGCATGTGAGTAGTTTTATATAATTCAGATATTTGATTCATAAATGAGTACTATCAAAGCAACAACCTAAGAGATAATTATAATAGTGCTTGAAATCTCACAGGTTAAAATGAGTCATGCTTAGGTGTAATGCACCTAAATTCAATATTTCTAACTCAAACTGACTAACACCCACACTAGTCATATTAAATTTGTTAATTTTCTCTTGATTACCTTAAGTATACAATAAAAGTATCCTGCAAACCCCCATGAGTGTGTTAAAATCAGTAAATCTCTTAAAATATCAGATAATTTGATCCTTTTATGACAAAACAAGGTTAGTTCAGTTTGTAAAATGTCATGATGTGACTCTAAGAAATTGGTGAATTAATAATTCATGATGTTTTGCCTTGTAAAAGTGCCTCTTTAAACTACACACAGAATGAATGTTTGTCATTTGAACATCTGTTTGGTCTCAGACCCTGGACAGTTCTTGTATTCTGGATGAAGCACAACAAAACACAAAAGAATGCAGGCTATTCACAAAGCGCATGTACCTGTTCTTAAAATGATACACTTATGGAGATTCAACACATTTCAACAATTAAAAATGTTCACTGACAATGAAAAAATGTGCGAGCTGAGAACATGTAGCTCTTCAACAGAATCAAAAGCATGCTTAAGCTGCTTCTTTTAATTTATTCTCTTTAATGCACCACCGTTACAGCCATCAATTTAAACATTTCGAAACTAGTCATTGTTTGCAATTATTTAGTCAGTTATTGAATGAAACTTTTACCATCCTGAGTAGATGCGGTTTAATATTTTTACTCAGTGCTTACTTAAAGTGTGGCTATGTGCTCTAAACAAAAGGAAGAAAGAAGGAAAGCGAGAAGGAAAGCGAGAGTCTCTTTAGAGCAAACATTGTACACATAAAACATTTATCACTATTTCCCTGTGACAACTTTGATTACAGTTTGAGCTTTCCAAAGTTGACACATTTTCAGCCGAAATGACGATCCTTTATGTGGCGCAGCTTTCAAGGGGTTTTAAAGATAATGTGTGGATCTCAGACATGGGAGGATGAAATGAGTGAAAATGGAGGAAAACAGCGTATTATCTGTAATTTGAGGTAAAGGCAGCATCTCATTGCATACATTAAGCAGGATAATGCTCTTGGATGAATATGATTATTCTTTACTCTAATAATTGCGTAGAAATTCACAGCTTTAGGAAAGAAATTTCAAGGTAAATTGCAAAAGAAGAGATTACTACAAATCCTGCCAACTTATAGAAGCTGTGAAATAAGCCTGAGAGAAGCGATTTTCCTTAATTTGACCAAGCAAACACTTCTCCAACTTCTGGACAAACGCTCAACTATTTTATCTATTTCTGCAGTGATGTGGTATTAAAGACAAACAGAGACAAGTGATTCACTCGTACTAAAATCAAATTGTACGCTGAGATAATCTCCAAACATTGAAAAACACAGACTGAAACTGTCAAATGTATAACACTCTCTGCACTACAAATGTAGTAGCTTATAGAGCTCAAACCAAAGGCTAGTACCGCTTTGAATACCAAAATATATATTTTTTTAAAAATGCAAAAGTATAGTATAATTATATATTAAATCATGAAATAATATTTTGTTTTTTCTACTTCAAAATTTAACATTTAATTTAATGTGTTAATTGCTGTTTCTTTGCCATTGTTTTTAACAATTTTTAACAATCCAGTCAATTCCCAATAGATCCCGCCCTACATTTGTTCTCATTAAACAACCTGCCTAATTGAAATTACATCCAATTGCAGAAGTAAAATGGGTGATGCAATAAACAAATGGTTCTATAAATGTAAATCTGGCTTTCTATTCTTCTGTTTTTCTTGTGGCTATGGGGTCAGCAAAAGTGTTGACCCTCTATCACACCTGTAAGCTGTTCCAATTATGTTCAAAAGCAAATGCAGCTGTCAACTTTCTCCTGAATTCTTCTTATAGCACCTCAGTATTTGAGCACACAGATACACAGAGCAGATGAAGAGAGGATAAAAAAAAACAGTACTTGAAAAGGCCCATCAAAGTAGCAGTGTACTGTACACCATCTGTGCATCTGCGCCCTGGTGAGGTGCACCATGGGAGGTCTAAGGTAAGTGTGAAGAACAAAAATTGCTTTCATCAGTGCAACATACACATCGTTTTGTCCAAAAATGTTCTCCCATGGATTTGAGCAAATCTGTTCACATCCATCACTGTCAATTAGCGCACAATAAAGGAAATCGCACAGGAGAGCTGCAGCACTTTTGTACACTTTATTTCAATCTGCCTCTTATTAACTAACTACCTACGGTCCAGTTTAACCACATAATGACTGCTCTCAGACAGCAATTTACACACCCATGGTACAGTAAGTAATTTGTCATTGAGCACAAACACGCCTCTTTTAAATGTAAATTAAGATCATTACCAAAAAATGATGGCATAAAAACACATCTTTTTATCTTTGCGCGGTCAATGCAGTCTAATCCTCAACCAAATGACTCTCACGAACCAGTTCTTTTTAGTGAATCAAAAACTTACAGCACAACCCGTGTAGTCTGATTCTCAAACAAATTGCTCTTATGAACCAGTTCTTTTTAGTGAATTAAAAACTTACAGCACAACAGCGTAGTCTGATTCTCAAACAAATGACTCTTATGAACCAGTTCATATTAGTGAATCAAAAACTTATAGCACAACCAGCATAGTTTCATTCTCAAATAAATTACTCTTATGAACCAGTTTTTTTTTAGGGAATCAGAAATTTACTGCACAACCTGTGTAGTCTGATTCTGAAACAAATTACTTGTATGAACCAGTTTTTAGCAAATCTAAAACTTACAGCACAACCAGTGTAGTCCAACTCTCAAACAAATGACTCTTATGAACCAGTTTTTTTAGTGAATCAAAAACTTACAGCACAACCAGTGTAGTCTGATTCTCAAACAAATGACTCTTATGAACCAGTTCTTTTTGTGAATCAAAAACATACACCACAACCAGTGTACTATAATTCTCAAACAAATGACTCATATGAACCAGTTCTTTTTAGTGAATTAAAAACTTACAGCACAACCAGTGTAGTCTGATTCTTAAACAAATGACTCTTGTGAACCAATTTTTTTAGCGAATCAAAAATTTACAGTACAATCAGTACAGTCTGATTGTCAAACAAATGACTCTTATGAAGCAGTTGTTTAAGAGAATCAAAAACTTACAGCACAACCAGTGTAGTCTAATTCTCAGGCAAACTAATCTTATGAACCTGTTCATTTTAGTGAATCAAAAGCGTACAGCACAACTCGTGTAGTCTGATTCTCAAACATATGACTCTTATGAACCGGTTCTTTTTGTGAATCAAAAACATACAGCACAACCAGTGTACTCTAATTCTCAAACAAATGACTCGTGTGAACCAGATCTTTTTAGTAAATCAAAAACTTAGGCTACAGCACAACCAGTGTAGTCTGACTCTCAAACAAATGACTCTTATGAACCATTTTTTTTAGCAGTTACTGAATCAATATAAAGTTACTTTCAGTGATGAAATGTAAGACAAGTCAAGTCTACACTATTTTTTTTTTACATATTTTTAAACAACAGAAATTGCTTCAAAGCAGCATCAAAGGCGAACTTCAAAAATGAGGCAAATCTAAAATTCTACTATAAAGCAGCTATAATACAATAGTGTCATTATTCAGCTCCAGTCAGTTCAATAACTGGGTGAAGTTTATTCATCATGAAACAAGTTCAAATGAGCAATAAGCAGCTCTACTGAAAACAATAGCATCATTGCTCAGATTCAGTCAATTCAATGTTGATTCATTTCAGTTCAAAACAATGATGATGTTGAAAAATTCATTAATTATGAACAAATTCAATTCAGCTATAAAGAAGCTTTACAGAAAATGTTTCAGATCAATTATTCAGATCAGTTCAGTTCAGTTTGTTCTTCACAAATATTGAACTGACAATACTCAGACTAATCATAACTGATCAAATCAAATCTAATGAAGAGCTTGTGAACCAGAATCCTCAATACTCAGAACATACCTACCAAATTGGAAAATGCAACATGCAAATTGCATTCAGCACATGTTTCATTGATGTTTACACCCCACTAAACATTGGACGTTGGATAGACGTGCAGATCATGTCTATATTGGGTCCGTGACATGGAAAAGACGTGACTACGACGTCATATGCGCAGTGGGACTGTTATCTGATTCGAAATTCCTTTAGATTCCTTTAGTGAATCAGCACCAAAACAGCAAAAATCGTGCCAGTAAATGTCACACATTTTTAGCAAACTGTCCGCCTCCGATTTTTAAACAGTTAAACTGAGGTAAACCAAACCCTAGCAGACTTGAATTTTATGATTAAACTGAAGTGCTGTTCTGAATTCTGACCACACTCTTTCAAACGGCTGCCCTTCGTTTTACTTTAATGAAATACAGATAAAAAAAAAGAAAAAAAAATCAACAATATAGACCTACCATTAGGACTCTCCTCATCTATGGCTACAATGGTTGCAGGCGGGCCTGTTCTGGAGAGCTTGCACTCTGAAAAGCAAGGACACAGAATGAATGGGGAAAAAAGGAACAGAAAAAAGAGATATCAGAATTTCATCAAGTCTGGACTGCAACGTAACTCATACTAAACAAGACATTTCAATTTCAGCTCACATTAAGTCGCACAACCTGCACATAAAAAAAGGATCTACGAGTACTGTAACCTATCCACCACCGGGACCGTGGGACCACAAGTCAAAGATAGATTTACAAAATGACTTCTTTATGTGTATAGAGAGAGCTGTTACCACTGGGGTTGCGAAGGGTTAATAGAGTTGTGCTCTCATGCCCGATGAGAGAACAAAAGAAGAACAGAAAGATAAGATATGTCGTCTTACCCTCATACTGCCAGTCTGGAGTCACAGATAGTGTCATCGGCAGAGAGCAGGAGAACGATGGAGTGACAGAGAGGTGGGGAGAGACAGAAGAAAAAAAGAAGCACAAAATCAAATTTTCCTCCGATGCTCGGGAGATAAGACAGAGGAAATAACCAAAGAGACAGAGACATATACATGGAGAAATTCAGAAGACAAGCAGTGCTACTAGCAAGTGCTGTTCACTCGAGAACATTTACTTTCTGGTGGTCCTCAAGATGGCCATGACTTTGCAAAAGTAGGAAGAACATTCCTGTCAAACAAATATTCTTCTAGGTCTACCTTTAACCAGTAACTACCAATAAAAGCAAAGGGAAATGTTCAGTTGATAAGAAACCTTAACACTGAAAACTGACTGGTTGAGAGAAACGATTTTGAAAATGAACACCAAGGAGTCAACTGCTTTAGGCAAAATCAAAGTAAGCAGACCACAAACAATTTTGGATAACATTCTTGTCAAAAAAAAAATTAAAATAATAATAATCCTAAACCCACTCCTATCAATTAACAACCCTTAAAATCAACATAGACTCTTTGGAAAAACTTTCTTCTACCTATATTCTTGCAAAAACTGCAGTCACTGCAGTTTCCAGCTGAAATTAACTCTAGTGGCAGTAAAACACCAACAACTTGCATTCTACTTTACACATTTTATTATTAAGGGGCAGAATATCAATTAATAAGGACTTATTTTCAAACGTTTCAATCCCGATCTCAATTTCTTTGTACAGTGCTTTATTTTAAAACCAACAAAAAAGTTGATCCATGAATGTCCCACTTGGAAAAATCATGGTTACAAAGTAGCTGGACATCAAGAGTCCATGATTTTGCCAATTAGGACAAAATGTACCTAGATCTATATATCTTTTTGTCCTGGTACAGCACTCCTGTCAATCAAATATCTCTTTAAACCGTACATGTGTTTACCAAACCTAAAAGTTCTATAGCTTAACCTATAGGTTTAGTAAAACCTAAACCTCTAAGCCCAGTCCTAACCCTAAACTTCACCCTATAAGCTTTGGTTAACAAGAGCCCCAACCATAACCTTAACCATTTCAGTCTACAACAAGCCCATAAAAATGATAACAATGTTCTTCAAACCCTGATTAAAATCGAATGAAAATATACTCATATCCCAACACCCAAACTTAACCGTTCACTCTAAAATCATATGACAGATTGATGACAGATTCTTCACCCCCCAATTGGTTAAGGTCATTACCAACAAGGGTAATGATCCTAAACAAGTCCCATTTGTCGAAACCACTGCAAGTAGACCGCAAACAGTTTGAGTCTGATGCAATTTATATATCAGCGAAAAAACAAAGATATGATTGACACTAATATAATTGTTCCAAACAGTAGTGATTGCATTTTTTCAGAGCCATGGCCTTGCCATTAGCAGATGTTTTTCAGACACATTGCATCTTGATTTTACACGACAGACACAAAAAACCTTCAAATCTAATACTATATACTTTAACATTTCACTGTCAAAAGAAGCAGCAAAAACTCTAAATAAATCAAGAAAGAACTGAAAAAAAAAAAAAAAAACGTACCTATATGTACGAATTTGAGTTGGGGTACCGGTCTCGAGTACAATTTTTATTGGACGCAAATTCATTTTCACTCTGACTTGACTCGGACTTGAGCCTTTCAGACTCGGAAAATATTCTGCATTTGCGTGTGTTCTTAAGTCTTGTCTAGTACTTGAATACTTGTCGTTTGATTAACATTTGTCATGCAGTTGGCAGCAGCAGGTTTTTGCATAACTGCATGATAAATGATAATCAAACGACAAAAGAAAAAGAGAAAATCACGCAATGCTCTTGACTATACCAGTTTAGTAACTTTAGTAAGAATCATTTATATTTAATGCATACAGTGAAGACTGTGCAGTGTTTTATTTTTATATTTATTACTCCATTAATTTAATTTGTATTTTTGATTAATACATTTATTTATCCTTTTGCTTGTAAGTAATAACTAGACTGTTTACTTGCCTTCAGTAACGTGAGAATGTCTTACCTACATTAGTTTAGTATTAATTTTTGCTGTTGTTTTGAAAGTTTTTTTTTTTTTTTTAATGGCAGCTTCTAGCTTCAAATTAAAAATAATTAAAAATAAATCTTTGCAGCAATAGATTTTATGGGTCCAAAACCACACTGGGTGTGCATTATTTTCTAATAATTCAACAGCCCGTCATCAATTATTCAGTACATAATTAAATGTACTAATTCAAAATGCATTCAAAAATAAAACAGCTGTGAGTTGTCTGTGAGTTATGGAAAGTACATGTAGGGCTTTTATACACTGTGCATGCTACTGTAATGACTACGTTTACCCCTAACAGCCTCATTTTTATCCAAAGAAAAATTCAAAATGCCTTTTACCTTGACTAAGGTCAAACTATTTTTTCACATAAAACACAAAACACACACAGCCACAATCAAAGATAAGAGGTGCATTTTCTGCTCTTCAGGTCCCTCGATGAATTAAGTCAAGTGACTTTTTCACATTCTAAAAGCTGTTTCCCTTTAAAATATGTCACAATACATTAATAAAGTCAGCCATAGCTTCTGTGACATGACTTTAAGTTTGTTAAGCAGGAGACTAATTAAGAGATGATGTAAAATCAAAATGGCAAGATGCAATAGAGGTTTGCTTTTGTTACATTTAAATTGACATTGCCTTTTTCTAGTTAAGGTTAAACAAGGTTAAGATACTGATAAACAGTATTTTGTTTCGTTGGACTCAGACTCAACTTGGACTCCGCCCTTTTGGACTCAGACTCAACCTACGCGGACTTTAACCTATGGGCGTCGCTAGACCTCATTTACTGGGGCATGTGCCTCAGTAAAATTCTGCTGTGCCCCAGTAAAATCTTAAGTTTAAGTTATAATTTACTTTATTTGTCAGTGTATTAATTTAGACTGTTAATTCTGAAATAAAGAAATTAATCTATATGTAACAACCAAATCAATGCTTGTAAAAGCAACGCAGTTTAACCCGAACGCAATTTTTCTAAATAATAAGATGACCTTGTTTTTACTAAAACATCATTGGCTCCTGTAGATGGACATCTTTTTCTGTTCTTTTTTTTTTGGTACAAAGAGGTCCTAGAGAAGCAGAAAGGAGGGATGATAGGTCTGAGGGAGATAAGACTTGATAAACTCCTCAGCCATCAGTTGAAAAGCATTAAGTCCCAGGAAAACCTGTCAAATATATGCCTATTGCAGCAAAAATAAACACTTCTTTGTTTTCTGTAGAAATGTCTTATGAAATTAAGACATGTGTCCCAGTAGAGCTTTAGGTCTAGCAACGCCCCTGCTCGAACCCAACACTATTACAAACAAAGTCCCTTTAAGGAAAGTCATTTCACTCGGCGGCCATCTTTGAAACGCCTCTCGGGCAGGCATGTTCAGCTTCTATCTCTTTGAACAGGGAAACATCAAATTCTCCAAAACTGTTCGCCAAGCTTACGATTAAATTTCATATTTGAAATCACCAGTGAAATCTGACAAGAACTGCCTCATAAATATTGGTCCTCATGCTCCAATAGCATTAAAAAAAGCGTATTTTTCAGGCTAGATCAGCCAGTGCACATGCGCAGTACTAAGCGGCATCTCAGAGCACTGACTGTTTCTATAGAAACCGGGACTTCTAACGGCAGCTGCAGTGACGCGCTGACTTTACTAATTAACGATTAGCTCTTTAATTAAAGGAGAAGTCCACTTCCGAAAAAAAAATTCACATATAATGTACTCACCCCATTGTCATCCAAGATGTTCATGTCTTCCTTTCTTCAATCGTAAAGAAATTGTTTTTTGAGGAAAACATTTTAGCATTTTTCTTCATATAATGGACTGATATGGTGCCCCGATTTTGAACTTCCAAAATGCAGTTTAATTGCAGCTTCAAACAATCCCAAATGCAGTTGTAAACGATCCCAGCTGAGAAAGAAGGGTCTTATCTAGCGTAATGATCTGTAATTTTTATAAAAATAATACAATTTATATACTTTTTAATGTCAAACGCTCGTCTTGTCTCACTCTGCCTAAATTGTTTTTGTTCTGGGTCATGACAGTTAGGGTACACTGTAAAAAACAATTTGTTGAGTCAACTTAAAATAATTTGTAACCTGGCTGCCTTAAAATTTTAAGTTCAGTCAACTAAAAAAAAGTTTATTCAGCTTAAAATATTAAATTATACAAGTGACAACTTAGATATTTGAGTTGAATCAACTTAAAATTGTAAGGCAGCTGGGTTACTTACCCATCTGTTAAGTTTAGCAAACACAAATATCTAAG
>JAHKKF010515652.1:0-10003 GCA_019740295.1 Labeo calbasu
CACACACACACACACACACACACATGTTGACACAGAATATCTCTTTATGGATTAATTTTATGAACAAATGATTGTCCTTACATAACTATCCCTTTTATTGCGGCAGCAATAGCGTGAAAATGTAGCATGGTATCAAGATGTTGCAGTAAGGATAAAGTTACACTCTCCCTGTGGACTGCAGAGCGCGCGCCGCGCGGGCACGCTCACCGAGCTGACAGACGGGGATACAGTAATGGATGGGGGTTGGGACAGATGGATTGTCTTTGCAGGCAGACGCGAGGAACTTCTTAAACGAGTAAGAGCGTATTTAGTGTAGTTTGAAAGACAGTTAAGTATCTCTACGTGGCGGGCTGTTTAATCAACACAAAACTTTGTTGCATTTTATGCCAGTTGGTGGATAACTGGAGACTTGCAGAGGCTTGATTCACAGTGAAGGCTGGAGTGCCGCGCAAACTAACATTTTTTTTAAGAAACAGTCACAGATTGCTTCTGAAATACATTCAGGGTGAGTAGATCTGAATAAATCATCTAATCAACGATTGTCTTAAGGGGCATTTTTTGTCCATTTGACAGCCGCTTTTCCAACTTAAACGTCGATTCATATTTAAATATCTTAATCTGACCAAATAACGTTACCACTGTACATTGACCCTGTTCGAAAAATTTCCTCCTGTAAACCACATGCGATTAAGTTGTAAACTTTATTCAGTTTTATGTTTATTTACTGTACTTTTGTCTTGAGTACGTGTCGGGTCAACGTATAATGACAACCGAGCTAAAGCGCTTTTCCGTGGCTATAGTCATCCCGAGTAATTACATAGATTATTCGGCTATGGGGTCGATTAGTGAGGGTAAGCTTGTTTAGCAGCTGCTAAGTTTTTAAAAGCAGTGCTTGGTCTATTGCGAGAGAACTGTGGAACAAGGCTGGCCTGTTGTCCACTCTAAGAAAAGATTTATTTGAGGTTTCCAATTTTCCACACAGACGCAACTTTCTGCAAAGTACAAACTGTTGTTTCACTATGGGATTGGCTCATTGACAAATAGTTTAAAGCATGGGCGTCGGAAGCAAAATAAATGTGGGTGGGTCCTCCCCCTAAAAAAATTACTGGAGTATATGCCATTTTCTGGTGCTTTTTAATTAACGGAATAGGCCGCCTTGCGTTATGTATATTACCTTTGCCCACTAACGTGACAACATTACAAAAGACAGCAGTTTTATCACGTTTACAGCGGCGTAAGTGGTTAAGCGACTAACCGATGTTTTTTGACGCAAACGACCCGAGTTCGCGTCCGCCTATTGCCGAAATCGTTCTTCTGCCTCTCAGCTTACATCGAAAAACGCATTTGTATTCGATAAAAGAAAAAATGAAGGAAATAATCGAAAAGTTTTAATAAAGTATCGGGTAGGATTAGGTGTATCTGAGCAGCAGATACGCTCAGATGCTTAATTGACTTTGCTGTGTGTCGGGAGTGCAGCAGGCGCGAATAACTAGTGAAAACACAAAACTGAGTTTAATTATCATGCAGTGGTGTAATGCAGGGTAGCTAGTACCAGTAGCTAAATCAAATCACATGTGAAAAAATGCAAATATTCCCTAAACACCCAGCAAAGACAGCGATGCGGTCAGGACCGTGGCGCCCGCTTCCTTGGAAATATGTTTGATGATTGCGCCTGATGCGCCCGCGCCCTCTCCTTTACCCTAGATGCTGCCTGTTCAAACGCGTGAGCATGGAGCTTAATCTATTAGTGCATTCGTCATGTGGAATAGATTTGACTGATGCCGCTCAAAAAAGTGCGCAGACATATTCGCTGAATTAGAGACGGTAAAAGTGGGTGGGTCCGATATCATTGGTCTTCAAAAGTGGGTGGGTTCCGACGCCCATGGTTTAAAGGGACTGTGAACCACCCAAAAAGTCTGTAATTACTCATTCACCCTCATGTCTTTTCGTGTGACTTATGTGCAATATATAACGAGTACAAATTCAAATTAATTATTCACTGATTTTTTTTCGATTAGCATTTTGAGCTTTTGATCTTTTTAATGCATTGGTTGATCTAGTTCCTGAATTGGACTAAAAGAACGAATCAAATAAAGACTGTTGTATTTTATAGTGTTTTGCCATATTGTGTCAATAAATGTATGGCACATAGCAATTGTTATGGAATATAAACAAAATGCTTGACATTTGTATTGCAAAATAAGTGCCGCTTTTTGATTGTTGAGCCTGTCTGTGAACTAACAGTGACATGTCTCACCTTAATAAAATATTAATGTTGTGATTGGAGAAAGTGGCGAAATGTTTGGCCTTGAAGCCTATCTTACCTGGCTGGTTTCTGGTTTTATGCACCAGTACACATAAAAAAAAATTCTGCTGTCTTTTATTGTTTGGAAAACATTGACTTTTTATTGTTTGGAGGACGTATCCACTCCAATTATTTCCCTTGTGATGATTATTGTTAAACTGAGAGATGGGAAAGCTTAGGAGAATTATGAAGGGACAGTGTCAGCAGCACATATGGTTGAGGTGTGGTTTCTCTTAAAGATTAAAAAGAAAAGAACACTTTTTATATTAATATAACATTTTACAAAACTCTAGATTTTACGCAGGAAGAAAGCTTGTGACAAGTAATTTTATTAAACATAAATACATGTACACTATAGGTAAAATAGGTAAAAAGGTAATTTTTTAAAAGAAGTATCTTATGCTCCCCAAAGTAAATCAGCATATTAGAATGTCTTCTGAAGGATTGTGTGACTTGTAATTGAGCTTTTCCATCACACAAATTACATTTTAAAATATATATAAATAGAAGACAGCTCTTTTAAATTGTAACAGTACAGCACTGCATAATGACTCTTTTGTTGTTCGATTATTTGCAGAGGTCCATAAAGTTTTATAGGTTTTGCCTTTATTACAGGACTCCAGTTTTGCACCTACAGTGAAAACAACGACTGTTGCCTCTCCACACCATATATATTTTAAGTAGCATTTTGAACTTTTGACCTTTCAGTGCATTGGTTGATCCAGTTTTTTTTTTTACAAGTGCTCGAATGTATGCCACATTAATGCCACACAGCAAATGTAATATAAACACAATGCTTGCTTTGAGATTTGCATTGTAGAATTAGTCCCGCTTTTTGATTGCTGAGCCTGTCTCTGAACTGACAGTGACATGTCTTGCCTTAATAAAATATTAAAGTTGTGATTGGAGAAAGTGGGGATGATATGTTTGGCCTTGAAGCGTAGCTTGTCTGGCTGGTTTATTGTTTTCTGCACCAATAGGCATGAAGAAATTGGTTCTGTTGTCTTATAATGATAGTAAGCAATTTTAATAATTAATAAATGATAATTGAGCACCAAATCAGCATGCTAAAAGGATCATGTGGCTAAAGTCAGCTTTGCCATCACAGGAATAAATTACATATTAGAATATATATAAATAGAAAACAGCTCTTTTAAATTGTAAGAACACAGCAATTCAATGCAAAAGAGTTGCACCGGTATTTCCATATGAACTAAAATGTTGATTTGGGAGATGTTAACCCTAAAGAAAACACTGACACACAAGGAACTCTTTTCAAGGAACCATCATTTTTAAATTTCACTCTCATATATTTTCAGAAATGCTTGAACAGATTGTCCAGTCATTCCTCGTTGATGCTAAGAGGGCAGAGGTATCTGGTGAAGGGCCAGAGGTCTACCACAGTTAAACGATTATAAGGTTTAAGTCTATATATAGGCATGCTTGTAAAGGACTACCTTAAGTCAATGTAATTCAGTAGGCCAGCCGGTAGAAGACTCAAAAATTGGTTGCACATCTGTTTTCTGAGCAAGAAAAAAATGGCTAATGCAAATAACTAAATAATCATGCGTAGGATAGCAAAATGAATAAACATATCAAGTTTTAAAAGGGAAGAGAAAATGCTTCACATACCTTTTGTTGGTAATGTCAAAAGCTGTGCATCTAATAAAAGCAGGCAGTTTAGGTAAATGCCAACATGGTCAGGTTGCATGACATGTCCTCATCCTCAGAAAGCCACAAACAAAACTAAAGAAAGTGTAAAATGACCCACACTGCATTAAATATGGGTTCACTTTCAGCTAGGATAAACTGTTTTGTGCCAACTACAATGTGTTTTGTGCAGTGAAATATTAGATGCAGAGAGAATTAAACCATTAAACTTTAAGAGACATTTAGAAACCAAAACACTCAAACTATTAAGTCACGCCTGTTGGAACAGGATCTGAACGCATCACATGCAAACAATTTAAAAACCACATACATTTTTTCATACATTTTGTTATATTTGCATAATAAACGTTTTGGCTAAATCTGGGTCCTTAAGCAAAACCATGCAAAATTTTCCATTTAAAGACTTTCAAGTTTCAACTAATAGAGCCGTCAAGATATGTAAATTATAGATATTACCTTCATGCATGTAATTCAGCCAACAGACAGCTTGTCATCAGAATTTCTGCATTCTCAGCTGCATGCAGTGGGATAACATAGGGGAAGTGACTACTATGCAGACCTCAGCCATCCACCAAATCACATTACTATGTGAAGTGTCAGCAATCAGAAACATGGTTGATTATCATAGAGTGAGATATTGCAATAATAAACTTGTGGTTCTTTGAGTAAAACTGAACCAGAGACATTGCATTCTTTAGCAACTTACTACAAGAGGCTTGAAGAAGTTTGTCTTCTGCTTTGTGCTAATTCATGCCTTCCTCTGTTAATACTGTCTTATTAACTGATTTTGGGTAACACACAAAACCTGTTGTTAACGTATGCCTTCTGATGG
This sequence comes from Labeo calbasu, assembly GCA_019740295.1. Lineage (NCBI taxonomy): Eukaryota > Metazoa > Chordata > Actinopteri > Cypriniformes > Cyprinidae > Labeo > Labeo calbasu. The sequence goes on from JAHKKF010515652.1 coordinate 4,809, forward strand.
GATCTGGTAAACTGAAAACAGGCTGTAGTGGCACTGTTCCTGCAATTAGTCTACTGTAAGCTTCTTTAGAAAAAAATCTGTTAAATGGCACCTAATTGGAGCAGGCATGTCTATTAACTGATCCACAAATCCAACTGTGTGTCCGGTATTTTTATTCATACAAAACTGTCAAGCCTGTTTACTTTCACTCACATCAAAAAAGATTAAGAACATTTAATATTTCCACTGAGTTAAAAAGTGGTAAAAACCAACAAACTAAATTCATCTAGTTTTTTCAAGGCAGGAAACCAAATGCAGGAAATCCAAACCTAATGTCTGCCTTTTTGAAATTCACACAGTGAAATATGTATCTTGGTATGGTCTTTGGTAGCCATAAACATATCATACTTGTTCCTTAATCTACAATAATTTACAAACAATCTCAGATTTCTCTAGAAAATGTATAAATTGCGCAAGAACCATTTGTCTGTTTGCATCAGTTTGTAGTTCAGGGTAAAGTTTGCCCCTGAGGCAACGACAGCTGGTATGTTTCAGGTAAAACAAGTGCTTGACAAATTTAACAAAAAGCATTTCACTCCTTACCTTTGTGGGGTAATAAAAAGTAATATTTAACTTTAGAAGTAATGCCAATTTGATTTGATTTTTTAACAAGCACTGATATTGTAAGTTTATGTGGTGACATCCTTTCTCTAAGCAAAATTTGATCACAAGTGGTCACAAGAGACTTTAATACAAGGTATAAATGGGCATCTGTCTCAGCTGACCACATGTGTGATTGGATCACCCAGATATCTGGTGTGAGCAGGGCCTTGCTTAAGTGTGTTGTTCAGGAGCTTGTTGGAACTGCTTTCATTATTGAGTGTTATTGACTCTATTTAGATCTATTTGTCATCCCAAGAATCCCTGAAGCAGTTTTTTTAGATTTCATGTGGTGAGGGGGTGTTAGTTAATTACATCTTTAGACTGCATGCCAGTGTTTTCTGCTTTTCAACATTTGTTGCATTGTCCTCGCTCCAGGCAACACTGAACACAGTGCAACACGTGATATCCGACTCATGAACAAATTATTTTCAAAAAGATGCATCTCATCCGCAAAAATGCAGCATCTTTCTTACAATCGACTTCAGATATGCCTCTATTACATTTTTTTAAGTACTCTGTTTCACTTTTTTTTCACTTACAGGGAGACAGTACAGGCAAAACATTGTTTTTTCATGCATCTATCAAATTTGAAATTTTGGGCTGTTTTGGAGTGTTTTTTCGGACTTGGGGGTAAGCAAGCATCCAAAAGAGAGTTAAGTGTTTCTTTTATAGAACTTTATCTATTTGTGTCAATAGATTACAGTTACAATACATATTTTTAAAGGCTGTTTTCCCAAAATTTTTTCTTCACTGAGCCATAAATTTCCACTTGAGTAACACTTAAACACACCAAACTTTACGTTTATTCATGTCGATGTCCTGAAGGGTTTCACAGAGGGATTTGTTTATATATAATTTGCTTGATAATATATAATTTTATTCCCCCCAAAATTGTGAAAAATATGTTTTCTGTTTGTTCTAAGTATTTTCTGAATTATGGAATGACAAAATGAGATACTCAAAACTCTGTAAAAACATTTAACTCTAATATGTCAAAAAAAATAAAACAAGACTTTTGAAACTGACTTAATCCAGTGTTTAAATTTTTGCACTAGAAATTTATGCAAATTAGCACAGGTTTCATTAAATAATGCTTCATTTGCATTTAAACCTAACATTTTAGAAAACTTGTAATACAAAGAATGTTTGCAGTTATCAATGTAATCAATTAACTGGGTAAGGCATAACTCAGTTATTTTTTTTTACCCTATTTACCTGCAGTGTCTCCTCTTAAATTACATTGTGACTATAAAATTAACTAACACTACATTATATTTGTATCAGATCACTGACATTAAAATAGAAACAAAATGACAAAGATTCTAAAAGCTAAAATTCCATTTTAATTTAGTATATAATTTAGTATAGTTAGTAGAATGTAGAATATAACAGAGTTTCTGGTAACAAATCCGAGAATGGCATGGTTTCAATAATGTGGGCCTATATCATTTTTCTAGTCATTTAGCTGATCTAGACTGTGCAAAACAAGGGCTAAGTGAACAGATAAAAAAAATAATAATAATTATAGGTGTGCGAAAAGTTATAGGAGATGCTTTATGTGTTCAAATGTAGTTATTTTGCATGCCAAGTCAATTATATGCGAAATAATAGTTCATCATACAGGCCTCCAAACCAAAACATTGCATATGTAGCTCTAAAAATGCTATAAAACAGGAATTTAACATGGGGGAGTACCTTGGATATCTAACGGCAACGATGGCGGATGTCCTGTTTACTTTAATGCTGCGCTTTCAATCATGTCCGCGCGTGTAGTTTCTGAGAATCTGTATTTAGTGCTTGTAAGCAAAGAGCCGGTCTGACGTCAGGCTTAGACTCGCATAGCAGCAGACTGGTCCCTAAACACCCGCCCACACTCACCAAAAGCACAAAGCAGTCCCTTTTCTCCGTTTAAACCTACCGTTCTTCGAGAAGCTGAAGCGACGCAAATGCACGTCAAGCAAACTGGGAATTTAACGCACTTGACTGCAATCGTGCAGGCGTTGTGTTGTCGGACCATGTACGCACGGATGGAGCGCTTACATTACACAGACGTCGTCGGGTAGATTTGAAAGGCATCGGCCGAGATGCACCGTGGCTGTTACGAAGCGCCGATCTATAGTGATACCGGCCGGGATTTATCATGGTTTTCAGACGGTCAGCTCGGTAAGTGTGTCAGGCTCACAGCGACGACTGGCACCGACTGCTAGGTGCAATCTGTGATTTATGACAGCGGCTGTCTGTCTTTGTCCGAGCGAATTCTGCAACACCCTTTTCAGCAAGACGATGAAAACAGGCCGTTTTTTGTATTTGTTCTGTTCATCAGTCTATTTATTTTTCCTCTATACCAGTTTTTATGCAAACAATAAACGTGCAGTAAAGCATTACACAAAAGTCTATTCGCTTTGATCAAAGCCTGTGAGGCAGAAAGTCTAGGTCGCTGATGCATAATAGAGGCATCAAGCATGGAAAAGAGTTTCTAACAACAGCCTTCAAGCTTTTGTGTGTGTTTATTATATATGTGTATTTGATCTGACAACAGATACACCTGCTTGTTTGTCTCTCCTTTTTTTGGTCATATCGCATGTCTTCCATTTTCTGACAGTACTCTTTTTCATATTGCCACTTTTGTGTTTCCAATCACGGCTTTTCCTTTCTTCCCCTTTATTGTCCCTTGGGTGGTCTTTTAGGATTTCATGCACTATTAATAAACATTTTACTCTCTTTCTGTGTTGCACATTTTCACAACTGAGGCTAATCATCTTCTTGTTCTTAGGAGAATGCGGTGGCTGGGATGTTATCGGCTGGGGCCCATATGGAAAGCACTCCTGGTATTTGTTGTCATCGCTTTTGCCGGACAACTTCTGGGAGTCATCTTTAACAAGAGGTGAGAAAATTTTGCCATTCTTATCTTCATTTCTTTTTCCGTCACCTGTCTTTATCTTGTTATCTTGTACTGGATTTGTATGCAGCACATTGCTTGGTTACATATTTTAAATGATAAATGTTTCTGGCTTATTTGCAGCTGCAAAACTGATAATGATACACTGATAAACTGTAAAAATAATCTGTAACATGCATTTCTGCGAAGGAAACTCTTAGAAAATCCTCAAAATGTTTTGTCAGTTCCTCATATTCATGTTGTTCCAAACCTGTAAGGATTTATTCCTTCTGATGAACACAAAAAAAGATTGTTTCAAAACTAAGGTTTGAAATGACATAAGAATGAATAAACGATGACAGAATTTTTAGGAAAATATGCCTTTAAGGAATACAGTTTGACCAAATCAAAAGTACTATTTGTATTTTTAAACAGTATGTTAATAATAATATATAATGTGCCTCACAGCAATAATAAGTGATGCATTCTCAGAACATCACTGAATTCATTATTTGAGGCTAATCTACTCTCACCCATTCTCATTGACGTTGTTTATTCTCTACTTTCTTGATCACTTTATCCCAATTATCACTCTTGTTTTATCTGTAACCTGGCAGGCCTGTTTGTCTTGTTTCATTTCTTTTTTTCATTTCACTGTTCATGTTGTCATTCTGGGTATATTGAGTGGAAAGGGATATTTATTTTTGTTTTGTTGCTATGATTTGTTCTGTCTCTACATTAGCTGGATGCAGCCTGAGAGACCTCACTCCCTCTACGCTCTACCCTCTGAGAATTCCCAAGGAGACTCTCTAGGGTCTTGTCATCCCCACGTCCACATCATGTTCCTGAAGACTCACAAGACGGCGAGCAGCACCGTTCTCAATTTGCTCTATCGCTTTGGGGAGGAGCGGGGCCTTAAATTTGCTCTGCCTGTGGGGTATCAGTTTGGCTACCCACTGCCCTTTATCGCCCAGAGGGTGAAAGGATACAAAGGCTCTCATGTGGCAGAATTTGACATTATGGGAAATCATATGCGGTTCAACAGACCAGAGGTACAGCATATAATAGCTGGCATTTTCTCAAACAGATATGTGACCTGGACCACAAAACAGTCATAAGGGTCAGTTTTTTGAAACTGAGTTTCATACATCATCTGCAGGATAGGACAATATTAGGCCAAGATACAACTATTTGAAAATCTTGAATCTGAGGGTGCAAACAAATCTATATATTTTAGTTTTCACTAATTACAAATACCAAATAATCACGCAAATTATTTTAGAATCAAATTCTTTTGATTGATGCTTCCAGCTGTTTTTGACATTATCTGAGTTGTCTGTTGTGTTTTTTTCAAGTTCAAGTTTTTTGGCCGTGACTAACTAATTGAAGATTTATACTACTTTTGTATATTATTTTCTTCTAGTCCAGAATCTAAATAGAAACATAAGTTGGAAAACTATAGAAATCTCTTATTAACAATTACATTCAGTTAGGGGTGTGGAATATATATAATCTACGATAATATTGTAATAGTTGTTTAAATGATATACGATATGACATTATCAAGCATATCGCAAAAAACAAACAAAAACATGCCTAGAGAGTGCACGCATACACTATGAGATGCAGGTTACACTACTACAGTGCACATTTAGACTTATTCTATTAAAATACT
>JAHKKF010515653.1:0-13903 GCA_019740295.1 Labeo calbasu
GAAATGATGCTGTATTTGCCGCAAAAGTAAGCCCAACACCATACTAATTGTGGTCTAAAACCAGGTGTTTCAGTTTCATTGTCCAACCCCTGTATTTCCTATTGTTTGGAAACAACACCAAGTGTCTCCTGTGCAAAAAATATAAGCAAATTATTTTTAATTTTGGATCGTTTTTACCAATAAGTTATTTGTTAGAATTAAACAAACAATGAATGAATTATAATGACAGTACATTGAATCTTTAAAAACTATAAATAAATTATATATATATATATATATATATATATATATGTATATCAATTACTGTTTTTTTTTTTAAGATTTAACATTTGTATATGGTCTAAAACCAAAAGAGTTGTACAAATTCTGAAAATCTTTTAGAGCTCATAATTTGATTTAAAAATATAACATTACACATTAATGAGTAAATCAGTATATATAAAATAATTTTATTCACAAGTGTCATGTTTGTGATTTTTTTTATTCATGTAAACTATAGCTTCTGACCTTAATATCAAAACATACTCATGATTGTATGACATCAATAACTGCTATATTTAATCAGAAATACAGTCTAAATGTTATTTGTGCATTTTACTTTCATTTTATTACAAGTAGGCCAACAGCGCCCCCTACGGAATTAAAACCTCCGGCATTAGGACCCGGGGGAGGCTGCCGCTTGCTGCCACTGCACGCGCTATTACTATTTACGTTATCACACACCCAACGCTTCATTCTGTAAGTACATTCTCAATTAAATGCAGCTGTACAAAACAGGGAATCTAATCATCATTCAGGCAAAACTTTGCTTCAAGAATGAGCCACACTGCTGACATGATCTAATCGCTAGCACACCCTAAGCACATGTAAGTTATTCCTCTTACTCTTACTTACAGATTAAACCAGCATCAAAACATACCTATCAGTGTATGCTGGTTTTTTCACCAGGGACTTCACAAAGGAAACCAAAAATATGTTGTTGAAATTAAATGGAAAAATTATATGAATGATGACGTTTTTGTGTAAAAGAACAGAAACGTTTAAGTCCAAAGGGAGTTTCTTATCCTTATATAATACTTTAACTTTTTAGTCAAACTGTAGTAACTTTTACTAGTCGCCCTTTTTTCATTATTCAGAGTAAAAACCTACACATGTGGGTGGGTTTAGTATCTGTTTTGTGGAGTCAAAGGTGTGACAGAGATGCACACAAGCACATATCAGACAGTTGCATTGTGTGTTAGATGACTCATTTCCTCAATAAACACATGAGCACACACATTAAAGGGGTCATAACCCTTAAGCCACAGTCATTTAATGGGCATGAGCATTTTTTGTTATTAATGATGATCACTGTGTATTGCTCATGGACTTTCCTCTCTCCCTGCGCACATACGGTATCTTTTACAGCACTTTCTGGACCCGCAGGTGTGTCTGGACACTACTTCCCTATTCCATTCACTGAGGTGAAAATACTTTTGTTCAAAAATAAAGGCCCCCCGGGGCTCTTTACTGTTACTCCAAAATGGCTGTCTTTATTCCCCACCATTTCCTTCTGAAAATATCAGATAAAACAGATTGCTTGTGAAGAGACATTACAGTCATAACAACTCAATTTCACCTTTCCTTGCTGTCACATAGCATCATAATACAGAGGGGAAAAAACAGAATGTGGGAGAAATGCACTCAGCACCCGGTGTGAAACTAAAATGATCCCTTCCTTTATTTTCCAAAATGTTTCAGCTCAGTCAAACACATTTGGGAAGAATTACTCCCTCATTCTTTCTATCTTGAATAAAGCTATTCTTGAGCCTGATGTCATTGACGCCAAATACTATTGGTCCTTGTGTGTCACATGGCTGTGAAGTTACATCAAACCTTAAAAAAAAGACATTTTTGCATCTTCAAAGGATCTTTTAGTAAACAGTTCATACATTTTAATAATCTAAAAAAAACCTTTTCCACTATAAAGAGTCTTTTGTGGAATGGATGGTTCTTCATGGAACCATGAATGCTAATTAAAAACTTTTTTCTCAGAATTGATATATAAACTCAAGTTATAAAGTCAGAATTACGAGATATAAACTTGCAATTCTGACATTTTCTCATAACTGTGTGGTATAAACTCGCAATTGTGAGTTATAAAGTCAGAATTGTGTGATACACAATTGTGAGTTCTAAAGTTAAAAATTGCATGTTTTTTTCTCGCAAATGTGTTTATATCTTGCAATTCTGACTTTTTTCTCAACATTGATATATAAACTAGTAATTTTGAGCTATAAAATCAGAATTGCGAGATATACAGTAAACCTGTATATCCTGACATTTTCTCATAACTGCATAATATAAACTCGCAATTGCAAGTTATAAAGTCAGAATTGCGAGATATAAACTTGCAATTTTGACATTTTCTCATAACTGTGTGATATAAACTTGCAATTGTGAGTTATAAAGTCAGAATTGCAAGTTTTTTTTCTTACAAATGCGAGTTTATATCTCGCAATTCTGACTTTTTTTCTCAAAATTGAGATATAAACACACAATTGCGAGTTATAAAGTCAGAATTACAAAATATAAACTTGCAATTCTGACTGTTTTTCTCAGAATCGTGTAATATAAACTCACAATTGCAAGTTATAAAGTCAGAATTGCACATACGAGTTTGTATCTCAAAATTCTGGCTTTTTTTTTCTCTGAATTGATATATAAACTCATAATTTCAAGTTATAAAGTCAGAATTGCGTGATATAAACTTGCAATTCTGACATTTTCTCATAACTGCGTGATATAAACTCGCAATTTTGAGTTTATATATCAATTCTGAGAAAAAAGTCAGAATTGCAAATATAATTGCGAGTTATAAAGTAAGAATTGCAAGATATGAACTTTTTTCTCAGAATCACGTAATATAAACTCACAATCATGAGTTATAAAGTCAAAATTGTGACATAAACTCACAAATCCGAGTTCTAAAGTCACAATTGCAAGTTATAAAGTCAGAATTGTGAATTTTTTCTCACAAATGTGAGTTTGTATCTTGCAATTCTGACTTTTTTTCTCAGAATTGATATATAAACTCATAATTTATATTTATAAATTATTATTTATAAATAAAAGTTAGAAAGCCAGAATTGCGTGATAGAAACTTGCAATTCTGACATTTTCTCATAACTGTGTGATATAAACTCGCAATTTTGAGTTTATATATCAATTCTGAGAAAAAATATCAGAATTGCAAATATAATTGCGAGTTATAAAGTCAGAACTGCAAGTTCATATCTTTTTCTCAGAATCACGTAATATAAACTCGCAATCATGAGTTATAAAGTCAAAGTTGTGTGACATAAACTCACAAAATCCGAGTTATAAAGTCACAATTGCAAGTTTTTCTCTTGCAAATGCGAGTTTGTATCTTACAATTCTCACTTTTTTCTCACAATTTTTACTTTTTTTTTTCCAGAATTGAGATATAAACTTGCAATTGCGAGTTATAAAGTCCAATTCTGAGTTTATATCTTGCAATTCTGACTTTATTTCTCAGAAATGCGAGTTTAGAAAAATAGTCAGAATTGGGAGATAAAAAGTCGCAATGACTTTTTTTTATAAACATAAGATTATCAGAGAAAACGATTTTCGTCTGGTTCTCCCATAAAGTTATCATATGGATTTAGAAAACATGGAATATAAAGTAATTTGGTTCACTTTTAGGACATTATTATGGTGCTTTTTTGGAGCTTCGGACAAGATCTCACTTTACTGAGGAAACAAAAAAAATATGGGATTGAAATGACATGGGAAAATTATGTAATGATGACATCCTTGGGTGAAATGTTACATTTAAAGTACAGAAATGGTTAAAGCCAACATAAATCAAGGTCAACAGGGAGTTTCTCATTCTTTACATAAATATTTTCTGATTCCAAACCATGTTAACTTCTACTAGTCAGTCTTTTATCTTTATTCAGGGCAAAAAAACACACGTGGGGCTCTCGGGTCATTTGAAATTAGTAATGAATCATCCCATCACTGGTATATATCTACACCAGAAGAGTCAAATATTTTTTTCCCCGTGAGATAATGTTGTTGTGCTTATTTCTGCTTTAGGAAGAGATCTGTACTTTTGCTCTTGCAATATTCCTGCAATAGAAACAGCAGTGTCATTTCACTTAAACAGATATGCTGTCTGCCAAGGGTGCATTGCTGTTTATGTGCCCTAGGAATACAGCTTTATTCTTGCATGAAAATGTTTTGAACTGCTTTTTTGCTAAGAAAGTAGCAAAAGTTATTAGCCAGGCCCTGATGCTAATAACTTAAAAAGGAAACTCTTTTTCTCTCAATTTTTCTGATTGAAAGCAATATTTTCTATTCACAAAATCAGGCCTGACAGAATTCCTCATTTGTGTGGCAGACCTGTGCACATCTATTGATGAAAGATACGTCTGCGTACCCTAAAATAGATCCTTTTGCCAACACCTGAGAATACATTGCAATGACATGCCAATTTATCCTTTATGCAGGTGTAAATGTGCAGACTCAGAGAATTTCCAAAATACATTTACTATCTAATGTTCCATTACTTAGGCTTGACGACAGCATGCCATCATACATCAGTGGCCAAGCAGGAGACGCTGTATATCTTATTTAATGAAGATTCAAAATTGAAAGGAATGATAATATTTATACTGTCTGTATAAAGCTTCTAAAGCACAATTCTGTGCCTCATCTGAAGCAGGAATCTCAACCCTGCAACACTATTTGTACTTAGCTTCCCTGTGGGCTCTCTGTTGCTATAGCAACCTCCTTCTCTCCATTCTTTCTGGGTGAGAGCTGAGGAGATGGATAAAGTGCCTGAAGAGGAAGTGTAGGACAACAGGATTAGGAACTAGGTCCAGATCCTTCAAAGAGAGCAAAACAATGACAAAAAAGGATGGCAGCTTTTGTCAGCTAAGCACATTTTCCACAAAGACAAAGGCACCCACTGACCCAAAATGGCTGAATTACAGTAAACATTCAGTGTGACATATATGTATATGTTATTTATTTGACCATTTGAATATATTTTGAAATGTTAATTATTTCTGTGATGCAAAGCTGAATTTTCAACAGCCATTACCCCAGTCTTCAGCGTCACATGATTTTTCAGAATGCATTCTAATATGATGATTTGGTTCTCAAGTAACATTTTTTATTATTATCAATGTTTAAAAAAACGTTGTGCTGCTAAATACTTTTGTGGAAACTGTGATACACTGCCATTCAAAAGTTTGGAGTAAGATTTAAGAAAAACAGATATATTAAACTGATTAAACTTGACAGATGGACAGACATATGTATCACGGTTTCCACAAAAATATGAAACAGTTTTCAGCTGCTGAACTGGATGCTTCAGCTGTTTTTTATGGAAACCCATTTCCATAGATTTTTATCACACAATTCAGACTTTTTTTCTCGCAGTTGTGAATATACATCTTGCAATTCTGATTTTTTGTCTCGTATCTAAACTTGCAGTTGCATTTTATATAGTCAGAATTCCGAGATATAAACTTGCAATTCTGTCTTTTTTCTTGCAGTTCTGACTTTTTTCTCATAATTCTGACTTTTTCTCAGAATTGTGAGTTTATGTCTCACAATTCTTACTTTATAACATGCAACTGCAAGTTATTAAGTCACAATTGTGATATAAACTTGCAATTCTAAGAGCGTATCATTCTTTTTCCTCCTCAGAATTGGACTTTATAACTTAAAATTGCAAGTTTGTATCTTGCAATTCTGACTTTTTTCTTGCAATTCTGAATTGTGAGATATAAACTGGCAATTGTGAATTATAAAGTCCAATTCTGAGGAGGAAAGAAAATGATACGTTCTCAGAATTGCAAGTTTATATCACAATTTGTTACTTAATAACTTGCAGCTGCATGTTATAAAGTATAAAATGTAAGATATAAACTTACAAGTCTGAGAAAAAGTCAGTTTAGAATTACAAGTTTATATCTAGACTTTATAACTCACAATTGCAAGTTTATATTACTTTTTTTTTTAAATTGTGATATAGAAGTCGCAATTATTCTTTTTTATTTTTTATTTTTTATTCAGCAGAATTGGGGCTTGCATAGTTTTCAATAATAAGAAATGTTTCTTAAGCACCAAATCAGCATTTCTGAAGGATCATGTGACTCCGAAGACTGAAGCTTTGCCATCACGATAGCACATATACATCTTGGAGACGTCTATTTGATGTCTGCATTTACATCTGCAAAATGTATTTTTTAGAATGTTTGCTTATCTGCAATACGTCTATATAATGTTTCCTATCAGATGTCAAATAGTACATCGATTAGATGTCTTTAAGATGTTTATGACTTAGAATGTATGTAAAACTGACATCTTACAGACGTCTTTTAGATGTTTGTCTGTCAGATGCTTTCCAGATCAAGTGATCTTTAACAGACATCTTGCAGACGTACGTGTGCTATCTGGTTATATTTAAATGGAAAACAATTATATTAAATTGTAATAATATTTTACAGTATTACTGTTTTTTCAGTATTTTTGATCAAATAAACGCAGCTGTGGTGAGCACAAAACACTTTGAAAAAACATTAAAATTTAAATTATTCAAATTTTTGACCCCCAGTCTATATATATTAAGGCATTAATTTAATTAAAATCTTTAAAAAATAAAATAAATAAATGTTGTACTCATGGACTACTTGCCTAATATCACACATTATATAGAGCGGGTACAGTTTAACTATTTTCCAGCAAGATATCATTTTCTGTCAGCATTTACAATTTATATGCACACTGTACAGGTTATCTTCATATTTTATGGCCTATTTTCTCTTTTATTTATGTTCTTTTTTTATGGACATCCCTATGTTGCACACCACATGGATGCACTTTGAAGCCAACATTGTGATTTGTCCCTTCAGGTGGGGCTAGTTTCCGTGATAATGGTAACATACTAGTTGAACAGATGCATATTTGTGTCAGATCAGCTTGTGTAACAGATGGCATGAATATAACATGGAATCCTGAGGCCCAAAGCAAGAATTTCACAGCGATATAATTCACCTTTATGGAACTGAATTGGACAAGAGCATGGGGCCAAATGGATTTGAATGCAAACAAATGTTTTGTGCATAACCACATATCTCCGCTAATCTCAGCTGTCTGAGGCAGACTGGTTAATCACTTGTCTGCCTGGCAGGGCAATTCTATTTGGCAAATCTATGCTTAAAGTATTCCAAGAACGGTCTCTGGGGTGCTCCAAGTCACTGTCTTCCCTTCTCCTTTGTTATTGTTTAATTATTAGGCAGAATTCATTCCAGTCAGGCAACAGGATTAGCCTTTCAAACCTACTGCCTGTCAAACTAAACATCTGATCTGATTTGTTTGGATGAGAGTTATGGATGTACCAGAAGCCTTTTGAAAGGCACGAATAATGATATCAAAATGGAGAACCATTTTACAAAATAATAGAAGAAATAGCTGTAGACAACAAGCACAAGGATAAAGCAATTATGAACACACTGAAATATTGAAATAAATTCAATTCGGAGGGCGACCATAAAAAACAACTTGTTCAGAGTGACACTACATCATATCATGTTTTTTTTATTATTAATATTACTTTTATTTACTTATTAAAATAATGTTAATGTTTAGCAAGACATAGTCAACAATATGCTCCTGTGGTTCACATTATGGTGGAGTTTCATTCATGAATGAATCAGTGTTTTAGAACAAATTGTTCAAGTGAACGAATTGTTGTTACAACACTTTCTTTCTTAGACGATTTTGGTACCACACTTATTAATTACTTACGTATTAACACTTGTTTTGGTCATGAAAGACTCAAACTGGCTAAGTGAATGATTAAAATCACTCACTTGCATAGAATTTTTACATAAAAGTGGGACATTTTTGCACTAAGTGCAAATAGCCCGCCTTGTTGGCAGAGGCTATTTATACTAACTTATACCAACGCCCAGCAACATGTAGTTGGGCTAGACAGCATTACAAAAGACGTCTGTTAAACAATGGCTCCAGTAGTGTAAGTAGTAACGTGTATAACAGTGGCTTTTTGACGTTATCGATCCGAGTTCGAATCTGCCTTTTGCCAAACTCGTTCTTCTCCCTTTTCACATCATTTAACATTTATTTTCAATAAAATGAGGAAAATAATCGAAAAGTAGAAAATAATGTGCCTCACATGTAGGTGTAGGGAGGGCTTTATTAGCCCAAGGCGGCATCCATTTAATAAAAATGATCATTTACACTCAATACATGATTACAATGCATAATGCATTATAATGTACTACAATACTGAGGTGCAAATATCTGCCACTAACTGGACTAAGCAGTATAAATAGCATCTAACTAGCATTATTGCAAAGAAAATAGTTATATTCTTTCCGTAGTGTAAATAGAATCTATCGCTATTTGAACTTAGCATAAATAGCATCTATCGCTATTTGCACAGTGTTAATAGCGTCTGTCCCTATTAGCACTTAGCATAAATAGCATTTATTGCTATTTGCAGTTTTAATAGCATCTATTGCTATTTGCACTTAGCATTTATCAGTAAGAAAATCTATTTTCACTTAGTGTAAATAGCATCTGTCGCTATTTGCATTTAACATAAATAGCATCGATCGTTATTTGCACTGAGCGTAAATAGCATCTATCGCTATTTGCACTTAATGTAAATAGCATCTAGCAGTGTTAATAGCATCCGTCCCTATTAGCACTTAGCATTAATAGCATCGACAGCTATTTGCACTTACCATTAATAGCATCTATCGCTATTTGCACATAGTGTTAATACCATCTATTCAAAGACTATATATACCCAAGACTTGCCACTCGTATAGTTTCGAATGGGGAAAGATGCAACGCTTATTATGGCCGCGAAGCCCCGCCTTCTTAATGAAGGAGCCAATCGTCGATTAGTAAAGTCAGCGCGTCACTGCAATTGCCGTTAGAAGTCCCTGTTGCTATAGAAACACTCAGCGTTTTGAGACGTGAGCTCAGTACTGGCTGATCTAGCCTGAAAAATAAGCTTTTTTAACGCTATTGAAGTATAAGGAACAATATTTTTGAGGCAGTTTGTCAGATTTCTCTGGTGATTTCAAATATGAAATTTAATCGTAAGCTTCGTGGACAGTTTTGGAGAATTTGATGTTTCCCCATTCAAAGAGATAGGAGCTGCACTTGCCTGCCTGAGAGGCGTTTCAAAGATGGCTGCCGAGTGAAATGACTTGCCTTAAAGGGACTTTGCATTTGTCGCTATTTGTACTTAGTGTAAATAGCATCTATTGCTATTTGTATTTAGTACAAATAGCCACTGCAAATTTTTAAATAATTCAAAAATAAAAAAAAATTATACATTTTACAAGGCATGTTTGATAAAAAGATATTTCATAACTAAAAAAAAAAATTTTTTTGTAGATAAAGTTTATAATTTTGACATTCTAGCTGAATCACTTACCTAATATGTAATCAGTGATGCAAATACACTCACAAAACTAAACACAAAGTAACCAAATAAATAAATAAATAAATAAAAACCACCCTTATCATGAACGCTAAAAGTAAACCACATAGAATAAATATATAAATGGTAAAACTTGACTAAAACCACCTGCATTTTTAGACAAACACTTTTTAAACAAAAAACATTATCAAAGACACAACTACAAAAAATATCCCAAAAATTAAATATCCATTCAGCTCAAAAATGGCCATGATGCATCTGCAAAAAATCTGAATAAAAAGGTACTGGAAAGTTTCTGCCAGGACTTGGTCTCTTTAGTTATATAATTTGCAATTCAAAATACAGGTACACCTGTGAAAAATCAGTAAGGTAAATTCCTTTGTATTAACACAGCACAAAAGGCCCTGTTTTTACAGACTTTTCTTAGTGCACATGCATTCACACGTCACGTGTTGACTTGCTGGCCCGACCAGCGCAGCACATTTGGAGTCATGAAATAGTAAAATGCTGAAGTGTTATGATAAGCAAACATCTTTTTCTCTGCAACAGAGAGCATCTAGAGCTTTACAAAGACCGGTGCCGTGTCGTACCACGATGCAATAAATCATTTAAGATATTTCTCTGGATCAGCTCTCAAGCCGTATTCAAAAGAACATGGAGTGTCATGGGGAGCTTTATCTTCTCTGCTACAGCGGAATGACCCTTTGTTGATAAAATCTCTTTCAAATGTGTAAGTTTAAATAAGAATAATGAACAAGATTTGAATGCATTTCTATTCAGCTGATCCTTCTATTCTTTCTCCAGTGTAAAATGTAAAAGCTACAGAGATGCCAGTTGACTAAATGAAATTATTTTTATCTATTTATTATTCCATCTTGTATAACATTGAATACACACTGAAGGCAACAATGTTCAGGTCCTGAGATCCTCAACTGGATGTTATATCCACTCAGATAAGCACAGGGGATCGCCTAGTTGTGACAGACTGGATATGTACTGCCATGCTGGTATAATGAAGGTTTGACGGCAAGCAAGCCACAGGCCTCACCAGCAGACCTGAGACTGTGCCAGCCCCAGCAAGAGATAGGGAAGTGTGAAACCTCAGCCAGGAGTGCTGATGATGAGAAAACTCTCAATTAACTCTCACATAATCACGCAAATGGAGAGACAAACAAACGCTGAGAGACTTTTGTTGAAAACAAAACATTTTAGTGATTCTTGAACTCTGAGCACATTTTGTATGGAAGTTTGTTTCCACAGCAGTATTAAAAAAATAAAAAAGGTCATTTTTTAGCTACATTTTCACAAATTTGACTTTATATTTTGACGTAAACTGACAATTCTGAAGGGGGAAAAGTCAGAATTGTGAGATAACATTATAATTTTAAACCCTTGAAACAGGCTTTCATATTTTACATTAACTTTTGATAAAACCTTTGAAGAAGCAACATTTTTGGTTATGGTGAATATGTTGACAATTAGGGTCAGCCATAATTTGCATAAATATTTCTGTAAATCATTTTCATACTACAAATGTTTAAATGATTTATGATTATTAAATACCTGGCTTTAAAAATTGCAATATTGTGTTATGTGTTTTCATATTTTAAGTCTGATTCTAAATCGTAAAACAATGAAATATAAATAACATAGAAGATGTTTAAAAGAAAAAAAAATGAAGAGGAAAAAACACAAAGGCATGAAGTTTCTAAAACAGCTAACAATAGCTGTGATGTTTCCATCACCCTGATTTTATGCACACATAAATATTGCATCAGAAACGAATGATGGAAACATAAAAAAAAAAAAAAATCACAACAAAGTTTCTGGTTATTCAGTGGCTT
Source organism: Labeo calbasu (assembly GCA_019740295.1). Lineage (NCBI taxonomy): Eukaryota > Metazoa > Chordata > Actinopteri > Cypriniformes > Cyprinidae > Labeo > Labeo calbasu. Next base: position 11,341 of record JAHKKF010515653.1, read on the forward strand.
TTCCTACTTTTCTTTGTTAGTACCAGTTTACCAGTAAGTGACTATTTTGTTCTCATTGACTCGCTGGATGTAAACAGCGCTTATTTACACGTTTTATGTAATGTACCAATTTTTCCTGTTAAATTCACAACTTTGGATGGAAACCCAAAGTGTGACTTTATAACAAAAAAGCAAGAATCTGAAAAAAAAAAAAAAAAAATAGTGCTGTCAAATGATTAATTGCAATTAATCAAATCCAAAATAAAAGATTTGGTTTACATAATATATGTGTGTATACTATGAATATTTATTATATATATAAATGCGCACCTCAGCAGCATTTTGAAAATATTTACATATATCTATCTATCTATCTATCTATATATATATATATATATATATATATTCATATAATTGATATTATATATAAATATTTTTTATATATAAACATAACATTTTTCTTAAATATATACATGCGTGTGTGTGTATTTATATATACATAATAAATATACACAGTACACACACATATGTAAACAAAACTTTTTTTATCTGATTAATCGCAATTAATCGTTCGACAGCACTAAAAAAATATTAAAACAATGAAATATAAATCACAAATGAAAATGAAAAGGAAAAAATCATGAAAACATGAAGTTTTTAAAACAGTTAACAATAGTTATGTTATATTATATATAGAATATATTTTGAAAATATTTACATGTATTTACATGCATATATTCATATTCATATAATTGATATTATATACAAAAACTATTTTTTTTATATATATAAACGCATGTGTGTGTATTTATATATACATAATAAAAATACACAATATACACACAGACATATGTAAACAAAAACGTAACGAAGTGTTTAAAAGTCATTCAGGGGCTTTTCCTACTATTCTTCATGATATTTAGTGCCATTTTTTTAGGGAGTGATGATTTTGTTCTCTTTGATTCATTGGTGTAACTTTATAACAAAAAAGCAAAAAGATGAAATTTGTTAGTTTAAATCTAAAACAAAAAAGTAAAAAAAATAAAAATAAACAAAATCAAGTAGTATAACCTGAATATTTTAATTTAAGCACTTCATAATTATTTATGTATGAACTGAATCTGGTTTACACATCTGAACCTGGCAGACAGGTTTAGGTATTCATGGTGCCATGGAAACATTGTGGGATGTCATGGAGACAATCCAAGTGGAATGTCATGGAAACATTATGAAGGAGAACAGGATTGAAGCATACAAATCTCATCTAGCCGTAGATATGAGAATTATGCAATGTTGAAAACACATTTTCTTTTTTCTAACCCATTTCAAAAGCTTGTGCACAGAATATTTTATTGCATGGCCCCAAGATTGTTTTTATTACCCTACTGTGATTGCATTGCACAGCCCTCCAATTTTTTTTAATTACCATGATAAGAAAATGCATGCCTGCAACAAATAGAGATTACGCTGAGATACAGTGCTTCCAAACAGAAGTTTGATTTATGACATGCGTGTATGTTAATGAATGCTTTGCATTTCCTGACTGAATTTCCTTTCATGAATCTCTTTTGACTTGAATTTAAATGCAATCATCAGAATAATGTGTCATTCAACAGACGAGTGATCATGAGACCTTACTCACAAGAAGTAACGGACACAGAGACTGGTGAGTCTTGAGAGTGGGTGTCTGAGAGGAAGAATGGGGGGGGGGCTGACTGCAGGAACTAGTGTTACACCACCTACCACATTGCCTCTTCAGGGACTCCAGGCTTTCTCTCCTATCCACGCTGCTGAGGTGTAGCTATGCTCCATCTGCCGCTGTTGCCATGGCAACAAGTCCCACTGATCTACATAAGACCATGGAGGGAGATCTGTTCGTCTGATCTATTAGCATGACTCAACGGCATCTTCGTCTTTGCCAGCCCTCAAGCCAGTCATTTTGGAAATATGACTGAACGTAATTAGGTTGACCTCTGAGTGAAAGCGGAACAACGTTTTCTTTCAATGCACAATCAAGTTTTCGCTCTCCTCATTTGAAATTTGTTGTTAGAATTTAACACAAGTCCTGGTCCTCAAGCGAATACTTCCGTCAAAGTGTTTGGCAGACACAGTCAAACCTCAAGTTTGTTGTGAAGCAGTTTTCAAATGAAACAACAGTTTTTAACTGCAATCATGAACTAGATAGTACATCTTAAAATGACTGTAATTTTAACTGTAAATATGGTTAATTAGTTCCTTAAAGGGGTCATCGGATGCTAAGTTCACTTTTTCATGTTGTTTGAACATTAATGTGTGTTGGCAGTGCATGTACAAATCTACCCTATAATGATAAAAATCCATGCAGTGGTTTTTAATTAATCTGTAAAAATAATATCCCCTTTTCAAATCGAGCCGTTCTCAAATGCCTGTCGGTGTGCCGTCACACCGACAGATGCCGCTCCCACAATAGTTGATTGACATGAGCTCTCACCTCAGACCAGCTGTCACAGTAACTTTCCATGTTTTGATGCCAGAGCAGGGATGTAAGTTAGACAAGAATATCTCCGATTGAGCGATTGAGATGTTGTGTTGCTGGATGTAATAA
>JAHKKF010515654.1:4647-16323 GCA_019740295.1 Labeo calbasu
GCGCATATGACGTCGTAGTCACGTCTTTTCCATGTCACGGACCCAATATAGACATGATCTGCACGTCTATCCGACGTCCAATGTTTAGTGGGTATGGTCTGACACCTTTCATTATATTCGGCCAGTTGCAGGGTGTTGATTTTAATGTTGATTTTTTTTTATTCCCAATATCCCAACTACCAAAAGCAAGTCAAGGCATATAGGCTTTTGAAGTGACAAATTAGCAGCTTGTTTACTTGCCCAGGGCAGGTAATGCTGTGTATTGATTGCAGTGTAAAGTGTTTGCGCTTGAATTTTTGATGCCACTTTTTCAGCTCCACGGACATGGTGTTCGTGTGAACATGACTTTTAAAATCCAGCCGACATTCTTGTAAACAGACAAAGGAGAACCGAAATCTCCACTGAACTTTACCAAAATATAAACTGCATAGACTTGAGGGAGCACCCTGAAGTTTGAAGATTCAGGCCGTACATGGGATAACTGCAAATTTGACGTGTCTTCTTTTCATTAGTTGTCCTTGTACATTCGCTCGTTTTTTCAAAAGAAGAGATGGCTTTGTAATACAATCCTATTCAGTGGTAATAACATTATCTAACTGACCGCATTCACAGTGCCTCATTACATCCTTATGTTGACTAAATGACTCTTCATTTTCCTACGCAAATGACCTGGATATTAGCCTATATTCAACTATTGTATCCATGTGCATAATAAGATAAATGTTTTCATGAAATGTAACAAAACAGCTTTGCATGATCTAACTACAAATGTGGACATAGTAGACTACAATGTATAAAATGACGCTTTTATAAAGTAAAATGAAGATGGAAGGAAGACATTAGTCAGTTATTAGGGTAAAAAAAATATGCAGCATAAACACCCAGGTAAACGCCAAAATATACAATATGCAATATTTACATAACCTATCCAAAGTGGCAAAAATGTATGAGTGTAAATGTGATTGAATTGCAACAGTAGCTGCTAAATGGCGCCTCGTAGTGGTTGAAGATAAATACGTCACGTTCGCAAACAAATGGCTGTTTTATGTTATTTTATTATGACGAGATCATCAGAGGATAGTACTTTCCACCTTATCCTTCAACGCAGAAGTAAGCCTATGGGTGAGACTTCCGGTTCATACGCCACTGGGAAATAACGAAAACACTGGTGAAAAAAAACAGCATATGCTGGTTAGGTATGTTTTGATGCTGGTTTAAGCTGGTCCTTTGCTGGTTTTTGCTGGTCCTTTTCTGGTTTATGCTGGTCATGTTGCTGGTCAAGGACCAGAATAAACCAGCTAAGGACCAGCATAAACAAGCAAAGGACCAGCTTAAACCAGCACCAAAACATACCTAACCAGCATCCCAGCATCAAAACATGCCTACCAGCATATGCTGGTTTTTTCACCAGGGAAGAAAAACAACTTGCAATACATGTTAAACTGATTGCACTACAAAGTTTGTTCATAGATAAGATAATAGATTAAAAATAATATGGTAAGACCATTTTGCAATATCAAACAGCAAAACGAGCTGTTTTGTAAAGCTAAAAATAGCTGGAGGCAGATTAGACCGGAAGCCTGACCTATAACATTTACAAATGGCCACGCCCGCTTTTACGACAAAAATAAAGTGGATTACTAGAACTCAGCTTTTAACACTGTTTATTTAGTTTAAGATGAAGCTCAGTTCTCGCACAACGTGGCACTGAGCAATAGAAATCTGCGTGAATTGAGAGTTGTGTTTGATTTCTATGTAAGCTGTGCATGTTGTGCGAGCTGTACATTTTTAAAAATTGAATTATTTTATTAACAAATATATATATATATATATATATATATATATATATACATATATATATTTATCTACCATTTTAGCCCTGCTAAATAAACGAAACAAGCTGTATATGTGACGTAAGTACAATCCAGTTCATGTAGTACCCATCATGACCACAAGAGAGCAGCATCCGCTTTATAGAAAACAACATGCTTTGAGACAACCGCTGGTGTTATTGGTGGAGTCTATTTAAGCAGAGTCTGCTTCAGTTTATATGGTGTACAACAAGAGTGAGGTTTTCTTATTATATGCTTTTTCAAATCCATATTCTCCGTTTTATTCGACGATTGTTATGGAATTCTTGTCAAATAATAACAGGTCGTAGTGGCCGGCCGTCATGCTTCGAAACGTAAAAAAAGCACGCACTGTTTTCCATGGAAAAAATAACAACATAAATCCTGAATGTCATGAGGGTGAGTAAACGATGACCGAATTTTTATTTTTAAATGAACTTTTTAAGATATTCAGATCTCTAGTGGGAATGAACAGCGGTATGACCAATATGTAATTTTGTCTTTTTAAATAAGTTAAGTGAGCATCTGCTTAGGTAATTTTTTGTAAAAATAAACACAAATGCATTCCAGTGGAAGGTGTGGAAGTCCAGATTCTGCACGTGGGCATTGGGAGGAAATGGGCTTTCCTTAATGGAAAGACAGAGTGTCTGCTTGCTGCAGGGTTTATGCAGGAGTTTAATGTAATGTAAAAGCGTAAAGTCGATTATAATTCAGCCTCCTTTTTCATTTTGGCACGTGTTATGTTATCTACACATTACATTTATTCAAATTAAATCCAGCAATTAAGCATCTGTGCCTGATTCTAATGAAAACAACCATATGCTGGGTGTAACCGAGTCCTGCCATATTATGGTTGAATGTGGCGGTCCGAGCGGAGACACTGATACATACGGCTAGAGAAGGCAGAATTCTGAATGAATTTTTCTGGAGTTGATGTCCAGTGAGGGGGCTGGGACAGGGTGACAGCTGCAGGGAGATGGTAAGTGTGCTTCCCCACCGGCCCATAGCCATCTCTCCAGATGGCCTACGTCTTTATAAGCCTCAGAGCTTTACTAGCATAATGTTTTCCTAATATGTAAAGGGGGTTTTGAGTTTGAGGAAAGAACCGGAAGAGGTTCTAATATTATTTTTTTGTTTTTGTTTTTTGTTTTTATTATTATTCATGTTGAAAAGAGCGGTGCTGCTTAATAGTTCTGTGGAAAGAGTTGCATTTTTTTTTTTTGATTCACTGATTAATAGAAAGTTTAAAACAGCATTGTATTTAGAAGCTCAAAAGTGGAACAATATAGACTAATAGTCAAAAGTTTTTGAACATTAACATTTTTAAAGTTCTTTAAAGAAGTCTCTCATCAAGAAGTCTCTCACCAAGTGTGCATTTATTTGCTTCAAAGCTGACATGATCCTTTAGAAATCATAGTAATATTCTGATTTGCTGCTCAAAAACATTTTTTTTTAAATTATAATTATCATGTTGAAAACAGCTGAGTAGAATTTTTTCAGGTTTCTTTGATGAATAGAAAGTTCAGAAGAACAGCATTTATCTGAAATTGAAATCTTGTAAAATTATAAATGTCTTTATCATCACTTCTGATCAGTTTAAATTGTCATTGCTAAATAAAAGTATTAATTTCTTTAACATTTTTTTAAAATTTTTCTATTAATCAAAGAATCCTGATAAAATGTACTCAGCTGTTTTAAATTTTGATAATAATGATAATTAAAAATGTTTCTTGAACAGCAAATCAGCATATTAGAATGATTTCTGAAGGATCATGTGACACTGAAAACTGGAGTAATGATAATTTAGCTTTGATCACAGGAATAAATTACATTTTAAAATATATAATCGAATAGAAAATAGATATTTTAAATAGTAAAAATAATTCACAATATTACTGCTTTTGCTCTATTTTGGATCAAATAAATGCAGGCTTGATGAGCAGCAGAAATTTCTTTAAAAAATAAAAAATCTTACTGTTCAAAAACTTTTGACTGGTGGTGTACATAGGCAGCAACTCAAGAAAATATTGCGGCATATGGGAGTTTCACAATAAATTTCAATGATATTTGGCATTAGCATGTTGCTAAGCTAACAACATAATATTTTAATATCGTATACTAAATACACAGCTTAAAATATTTAAACTTATGCTGACTTAATATGGGGCAGCCCCCTAGGTTTTAGTGCTTAAACTGCATATGTGAGCATTTCAGGTCATGGACCTCCTGGAAGCATCAACTTCCCAGGAAAGACCAGGGCTGGGTGATCGGCAGCTGGTGAACAGAGCAGTGGCTTTTTTATGTGCCTCTCTTCCCATTGATCGTCCTGTCTCGTAGAGATTCACATTAGAGCCATCAGCAATCAGCCCTACCTCAATCATGGAAAGGGCCCTGGGCTGAAAACCATTAAACGGTCTGCTGGGTTGTAATCGTAAAATCATGCTGTGAAGCCCCCGGCCCTTCATATAAAGAACCATTGACAAAATCATGCAGGGCAGCGTGTTAAATCCTGCAGAAACTCTTTGTTACTGTCATTTGGGTCTACATCATGGTTATTCAAAGATATGTAATACAAAAGTGAAATCTTAAAGTGATAGTTGAAATTTAAATTCTGTCATTAATTACTCACCCTCATGTCGTTCCAAACCCGTGAGACCTTCGTTCATCTTCGGAACACAAATTAAGATATTTTTATGAAATCCGAAGCCTTTTTTGACCCTGCATAGACAGCAACGCAACTGACTCGTTCAAGGCCCAGAAAGGTGGCAACGACATCTATTAAATAGTCCATGGTTAATGCGATTTAGTCTAATAAACATGCAAGGGATCGTAAATAGGAAGAGAGTTATTCAAGACATGTGAGAAATGAGTTCACTATCCTCAGCTCATCGTGAGAACTGACAGGATGCAGATCACCCATTCAAACACACACACACACACTCATCAAGGGTGCGTGAGTGATAGCACAGTCCGGCAGAGGTGGAAAGGTCTTTCTGCATCTCCCACCACCCCTTATCAGTGACCTCTCACACAAACTATTGCAAAAGACTAAAACGTTCCCAAACACTAAGTGCATGGTGCAGGGAGAAATATAACATGTGGAACGGTATGTTAAGTATGTGTCCATGCTCTTTCCAGAATACAAGGTGTGGCCAAAACATGTGAAATGCCACGTTGAATGAGTTGTCCAGTTTGGACTTTAGTTGCTGTGGACATTGGCAAAACAAACAGGAATCCAGAAGGGAAAACTGTAAATCAGATTACAAGCAGGTCTTTGCTAAAGCCACACCAACTGCATTTTGCAAAGACAAAGGGCATTTTGAGAGATTGGGTGTTTTTAATCACGTTTTAACCTTTTACAGTTGAGGTCAAAAGTTTACATACACCTTGCAGAATCTCCAAAATGTTAATTATTTTACCAAAATAAGAAGGATCATACAAAATGCATGTTATTTTTTATTTAGTACTGGCCTGAATAAAATTTTTCACATAAAAGACATTTACATATAGTCCACAGGAGAAAATAATAGTTGAATTTGTAAAAATGACCCTGTTTAAAAGTTTACATACACTTTATTCTTAATACTGTGTTGTTACCTGAATGATCCACAGCTTTGTTTTTTTTTTTTTGTTTTGTTTTTTAGTGATAGTTGTTCATGAGTCCCTTGTTTGTCCTGAACAGTTAAACTGTCCACTGTTCTTCAGAAAAATCCTTAAGGTCTCACAAATTCTTTGGTTTTTCAGCATTTCTGTGTATTTGATCCCTTTCCAACAATGACTGTATGATTTTGAGATCCATCTTTCCAAACTGAGGACAACTGAGGGGTTCAAACACTCACTGATGCTTCAGAATGAAAAACCGTCCATTAAGAAACTTTTAGAATTTGAAGATCAGGGTAAATTTAACTTATTTTGTCTTCTGGGAAACATGTAAGTATCTTCTGTAGCTTCTGAAGGGCAGTACTAAATGAAAAAATATAATATACTTAGGCAAAATAAGAAAAATGTACACATCTCCATTCTATTCAAAAGTTTTCACCCCCTGACTTTTCATGTTTGATTCCTCTTATTTTGGTAAAATAATTAACATTTTGCAGATTCTGCAAGGTGTATGTAAACCTTTAACCTCAACTGTATACTGTGTGAGGGAAAAAAACATATTAATTGCATTATTATAAAGATATATTCCTGAACATATACCCTACATTGCAAGGAGGAAGAGATACAATGTTGTTTTTCCACAAAACATTATGATCATTAATTTTATTATTCTATACTGTTTAAAGTTCTCATATCTTAACAGTAATAAGTTTAAAAGTTTAAAAATACTGGTATTTACATATTCACAGTATTTCTGCAGGATTTACATGATTTTATGCATTGATAATCTAGAAATCTAGAAAAAGTGCAAGCCTAGTGAATGTCCAACTGATTTTATCCAACTGAGCTTATCTTTTGTATTGGGCAATGTACAACAAATTCAAACGTAAGTGCTCTTTTCTGTTGATTCTACAAATCAATGAGATTTTCCAGGCTGTACACCAATTTATAGTTACTAGAGTGAAAAAAAAGCCTTTCTTTAATGCTTAGAACATCAATACATTTCAAGCTGATGTTTTGAGACTAAATGTACTAAAGGTTAGGTGGTTGAGATGGGGTTAGATAAGATAGCAAAGAAACTAAAAACTGAGGGCAGCAAGTCCATTTCCAAAAACACAACATGTAGTCCATTGCGTGCGAGGCTGTATTTGACTCATGCTGCTCCCCAGAGGCCCTGTGACATAACGAAGAGCAGCTCTTTAATTAACACGTTTTAATAAGGACACAGTGGCAACAGATAGTGTGGAGAAAGCCGTGAACAATAAAGTCTGTCTCCATTAACTCAACAACAGTCTCCATGTTCTAGGCTACAAACTATCTCCTTTTTTTTCGTATGTGGCAAAAATAGGCTTCCATATGATCACATCATACTAACTTTAGCTTTACTTTATGTTTCATCAGAGTATTGCAATGTTGTATACCATATATGCAACACTATACCATACATGACAAACAATGAGCTTTGAAGAAGAGAAATTATTGAAATTATCTTAAAAATGATTCTCGTAGCTTCATGGACTATTTTATTGATGTCCTTACCACCTTTCTGGGCCTTGAATGTGCTGTCTATGGAGGGTCAGAAAGCTTTTGGATATTAATTTGTGTTCTGAAGTTGAACGAAGATTCTTACAGGTTTGGAACAACATGAAGGTGAGTAATTAATGACAGAATTTTCATTTTTGGGTGAACTATCCCTTTAAGGCTTCTGCTACACATGTGAGTGGACACTGAGTTTGTGAACTTAGTTCACAGGACACTCACTCTGGAATATATCCAAGTCCAATCCATTATCTTGTTGTTTCTGGCAAAGAGAAGAATAACTCCTTAATACAGTACTGTATATCTCCCTCAGCTACTTTTCAGATCTCCTCACAATATGCAGCTGTAGATGAGATGTGCAAAGACGATTCTTTTATGTTTTTATATGTGCGAAACGTTTCCTGGTTCCCTGTTTCTGATTCAGAATCTTGTGTGTGCAAACACCTGTCCACAGTACTGTGAAATAATGGCTTTGGTTCTGCAGTGAGATCCTGTGCTTTGATCTATCAGACAGGTGTTCTGCTACACAGATGTGTCTACTGAAATAGTTTCAATGACAGAACCATAACTAGTCACAGCAGTTTCACAGAAACATGCCTTAGTGTTTCAAGACCATTTATATTTAGGATACGCTTAGATGACAACAATCACAATAATCCACAAGTAATCCACGAGGCTCCAGTTTATTAAATAACATCTTGTGAAGTGAAAAAACGCATTTTTGTAAGAGACAAATATATCATTAAGCTGTTGGCTGTTGCTTCTGGCCAAAATACTGGTCCATAATTCATAATAATGCTTCCTTCAGTGATAAAGCCCATCCTGTGTTGTCATCTCACATCAAAATCCACCAACATGTGGACTTCTATTTCAGCCAGAAGTAAATGTTTGAAGTTAAAAAAAAAATGTGTTATGTATTTATGAATTTACAAAATGTTAATTGATGGACTGGAGTCATGTTGATTACTTGTAATGTTTTTATCAGCTGTTTGGACTCTCATTCTGACGGCACCCATTCACTGCAGAAGATTCATTGGTGAACAAATGATGTAATGCTAAATTTCTCCACAGATGAAGAAACAAACTCATTTACATCTTCGATGGCCTGTCGATGAGTAAATTGTAATTTTGAGTGAACTATTACTTTATGTAAAACAAACAATGAGCTAATAGTGCTGTCTGAACAGCGAATACATTATAGTTGCCTCAGAAAAGGCATAGGCTATTACTAAAGTTATCATAATTTAATAAACCTGAATATACAAATCCCATCTGGTGTTTGTGAGTCATTTCCCAGACCCCACACTGTGGTAAAAATCCTGGTTTTGTGTTTTGTCAAAGATTTGACCAATAAACGTAACAAGAGTGTCATGCCACCTAGAGTCCAGCCATAAATCATTCAATGTAAGATGTTAAACTGTCACTGCTAATACATTTTGATTTATTACAACAACTTTTAGACCTCTTAACCTCGTTCTTCTGGGATTTGACAAACAGACTTTTGAGACCCAGTGTGACTGCGTTTGGTGCTGTTGGGGAAACACTTAACTGTTGGAACAACCTCGGGGGGGGTTCTGGTCCGTTTAAAGGCAGGTAGGTCTTTTCCTTTGCTCTGTATTAAATTCCACTAAAGGAGGTAAACACAGCTGCTCAGCGGTCTAAGCTGTCAAGTGGATGGCAAGACAAGATACTCATCCGCTTTAAACGTGGATCAACTTTATACCTCAAGCAACTTTTCAAATTATGCGAGTGCCCTAAACAGCTGACTTTTGTAATAGAGCCGTTCCCAAGAAATCATAAATTAAGTCTCATTCCTTCTTCCCTCAGTTCCCCTAACCCTTTCATTGGTAATACGAGTTCGAAAGTCAACTCGTATTGATTTGTAGCGGTGCACAGCGGAAGACAGCATGCCCTTGCACAACATGCACTCAACCAGGCACAAACACAGCCAGCTGTTTAGTCGGGATGAATGGATACTTTGGATACTATCCACCTTTTTCTTTAACGCGGAAGTAATCCTATGGGTGAGACGGGTCATTATCTGCTGTAGGGAAATAACGAGAAGAATAACCACGTGCAGTAAGCGGGTAAAACTGTTTGTGCTACAAACCAGTGTGTTCATAAGTAAGATAATACGTTAAAATAATATGTTAACACGCACCAGTTTGCAACATCAAGCAGCAAAATGAGCTGTTTTGTACAGCTAAAAATAGCTGGACACGGATGAGAATGGAAGCCACGCCCATTAAATGTATGCATGGCCACGCCCACTCTTATGGAAAAAAAGTGGATCGCCTATGTATATTCATATATTTTAAACATAATGTAAACTTACTATAATTACTTTAGTCTTATTTATCTTATTTACAATCAGTCTTAAATTTTTGTTTATTATTACAGTAGTATTGAACAAACTATTTAACTGGTAACTATTTAACTATTAACTATATTAAACTATTCACTAAAATTTTACAAAAACATAGTAACTGTTCATTTGAATAATATGTAACCATTAAACAATCATCAAATAAACCCATTATTATAAATGTCACATTTATGCTTTTATGGCTTTATTTATTGTTATTATTTATTTAAATAATTTTACTGTTGTGAGCGATGAGAATTTCTGCGCATGTGCTGATGAGCTGAATTCCTGTTGACAAATGATATTATTCAACAGTTCTTTCTGGTACTAGAATCTGATTGGCTGAGAGGAGTGTGGTATTATAGTGATAACGGCGCTCCAACCGTTTCACTGTTTGTCATTCTGCTTACGGTATTTCTTGCAGGGAGTGTCATGGCGGATGCCCAAATCCACTACAGTTTTATAAATAATACTGTTTTTGTGTCACAGAATGTAGGTTTAAGAGTTTTTAAGCGAGAATGTGCTTGTTTAGACTTCAAATATGCGGGCTGTTAATCAAGATAACTACTATGTTAAAATTTGCTTCTGCTTTTAGTTTTGGCTGTGTTATATTTTATGTAAATTTAGTTCTGTATATCAGAGCTCTGCCTTTGTACTTTTGGCTGAATTGCCTAGCAACTTGTACGATTCTGTTGTTGTAGTTATTGTGTTTAGTATTGTGAAACGGTGTGTGTGTGAGTGATGGTGATTTTAGTTACATTATTTCTTCATTAGATGATGACAAAAGACAATGTTTTTATGAGTGAGTTAGACTTCTAGTAAGACTTCTATGTAAGACTTCTATGTTGAAAGAGACTGAAACGTGGTTGTAAACAAGGAAGTTATTTTTACTTTCAACAACACCTTGTAAGACGCAGCCAACAAATGCACTGAGCAGCGCTGTTATCGGAAATCACCCTTGATGAAAGAATAGTACGACAAAGATATCGCTTTCCTCAGCGGACATTCAAACTAATGTTTTATTGTGAATATGGGACTGAGCTGAAAAATGAATACTGTATTGGATGCAGGTAATCACATTCGCTCAGTCTATCTCGACTACAAAATACAATGAGCTTTTAATACAGTAACACAGTAAGTTTTTATTGAAGCAACTCAACATTCCTTCATTACTATTTCTAAAATGATGTTTTGAAATTAGTAACAGAGGCTTGGGCCCAGTTGTTAAACTGTCAAACTGAGATTTGAATCTGTGGCAGAAGGAAGTAGTTTGCACAAAAGGATACAACACTTCATTGTTATTTCTTATGTATTTACAGTGCCATCAAACTGCTGTATAAACACAATTTTACACTCAAAGAAATGCGATATGGCTGTATATTGGCACGCTTTGATTACCTACGGCCTCAGCTGTGCTGATATACAGCCGTATCTCACTGCTACAAGTGTGATATTGCTCATATGTACATAAATTCTAAATATAAAAAATAAATAAATATAATATATTTATATATTATAATGTGAAATGGCTATAATCACTGAAGTTACCTCATCCTCATACTGAAAAAGCAGAAAAAATAGCTGTAGTATCTCACAAAAGTGAGTACACCCCTCACATTTCAGCAATCATTTTAGTATATCTTTACAAGGGACAATACTATAGAAATGAAATTTGGATATATTTTAGAGTAGTCAATGTGCAGCTTGTATAGCAGTGTATATTTACTGTCCCCTAAAAATAACTCAACATACAGCCATTATTATCAAAACAGCTGGCAACAAAAGTGAGTACACCCTAAGTGAACTTGTCAAAACTGTGTCCAAAGTGTCAATATTTTGTGTTAGCACCATTCTTATCTAGCACTGCCTTAATCATTCTGCGCATGGAATTCACCAGAGCTGCACAGGATGTTGCTGTGATCCTCTGTAATGACATCATGGAGCCGCTGGGTGTTAGACACATGGTGCTTCTCCACCTTCTGCTTGAGGATGCCCCATAGGTGCTCAATAAGGTTCAGGTCAGATCAACTGCACCTTCCTCAGCAAGGCAATTGTCATCTTGTTGTGTTTTGGGTCATTATCATGTTGGAAAACTGCAGTTCGGTCCAGTTTCTGAAGGGAAGGCATCATGTTGTGCTTCAAAAATGTACAGTACATAATGGAATCCATGTTTCCCTCAATGAACCGCAGCTCCCCAGTACCAGTAGCACTGCAGCCCCAGACCATGATGCTACCACTACCATGCTTGACTGTAGGAGAGACACAATTTTCTTGGTACTCCTCACCAGGGCATCACCACACATGCTGGACACCATCTGAGCC
>JAHKKF010515654.1:16373-27966 GCA_019740295.1 Labeo calbasu
CTTAGTCTCATCAGACCATAGGACATGGTTCCAGTAATTCATGCTCTTGGACCGGTTGTCTTCAGCAAACTGTTTGCGGGCTTTCTTGTAAGCCAGCTCCAGAAGAGGCTTGCTTCTCGGATGACGCCAATGCAAACCGACTTGTTGCAGTGTGCAGCGTATGGTCTGAGCACTGACAAGCTGACCTTCTACTTGTGCAACTTCTAAAGCAATGCTGACAGCACTCATGCATCTGTTTTTTGAAGCCAGGTTCTGCACCTGACGCACAGAACGAGCACTCAACTTCGTTGATCAACCCTTGTGAGGCCTGTTTTGAATGGAACCCGTCTTGGAAAACCTCTGTATGACCCTGGCCACAGTACTGTAACTCAGTTTCAGGTTGTTACTGAACCTCTAATAGCCTAGGCCATCTTTGTGGAGAACAACAATTGTAATTCTCAAATCTTCAGAGAGTTCTTTGACATGAGGTGCCTTGTTGAACATCCAGTGGTCAGTATGAGAGAATTGTACTCAAAGCACCAAATTTTAACTGCTCTAATATAAGATACACAATTTTGTATGGTCCTGTCAAGCAGACAAAAACATGAACATGATGAATAGGACATGTGGCTTTGCATGGTTAAATTACATAGTGCTGTTATCACTTAGGGTGTACTTACTTTTGTTGCCAGCTATTTTGACAATAATGGCTGTATGTTGAGTTATTTTCAGGGGACAGTAAATATACACTGCTATACAAGCTATATACAAATTGACTATCCAAGTTTTATTTTTATAATATTGTTCCTTAAGAAGATACTAAAAACGTTGCAATGTGAGATACTGTATATTGTTATTGTTTGTTTGTTTATGCTGTTTGATAAATTCCTCATTATAATGCTAAAAGAACAGCTATAAATCCTCTATGTTTTCCTCTGACCATCTCCATATGAATTGTTTTTTATTCCTCTTTATAGTTTGACTGCTATTTAAGAGAAACAATGTCTACAAGTCATGATCTGGGATTTATAAATTAAATGAACATGACGGCCTCTAACTGAATGATGCACTTTATTAACTTACTATCATAACCAAAGGCCATTATACAGATAAAATCTGTTATTGAACTTTACATGATGGCTCTCCTTTAATGTTTGTATTTTAGGAAAAAGTTGAAGGCATTCACTGTCTCCTCTGTGTCCTTCTTTTAATATGCGGAAAACCCCTGGCTCCCACGTGTCGTCTTTGTGGATTTATCCTGTCCTGAATGTACAAAGGCTGGATGCGCTGAAGCTCAGGGTGCCTGTATGTCTGGGAGCCATTATCCTCCTGGCCATAAAGAACACAGAAAATGAGAAGAAACAATTCATAGTGTCACATTACTTACACGCCAGACTGTGAGTGATATGAAGCCTCAAGCATGTGCTTTGTACAACGCCTGTGACAGAGACCATCTTCTTACAGCATCCAGTGAATCACCCTGTAGCGTCATGTGACTTGGACATCCCCTGTGAAACAACAGCTTCTTTCCAGCTTTAAAAATAAATAAATAAATAAATAATCCACAACTTCATGCCTTAATTTAATATGGAGAAGGAAGAGGCAGAGCAGCAGGAAGGGAAGATATAATAAACAAGGTAATGTTGTAGTTAAGAAACAGCCAGAGAAAAAAGAGAGGTGTAATTTAATAAGCAACGACAAAAAAAGAGCTTGTTAGCTCTTCAAATTTACTGAGCTCCGGTCATAGTATACACTCCAGAGGATGTAACCAAATATTCAGAATATAAATGTTTAAAAATCGATCATTGAAAAACCCATATCGACTGACTACTAATCTGAATATTTCATATCGGGGAGCATTTTAAAAAAGTGATGTAAACAGTGACTGGAGCCTGCTAACAAATTATGTTGTTTTAAGTATCAGGGAATGTTTATTTATTCCTAAACTGTTATTTACCAAAGGAGCGAGTCAAGATGATGACTCAAGACCAGTGTGTTCAGCTTTTGGGACAAGACTGTCGCTTTTCCATTAAGAAATATGTCATTGTTTTCCTTGTTATAGCTGTATTATTTCAAAGCTATTTTCTATATAGAGACCTACTAAATTATTTATTTTCTTGTTTAAATTTTAGTTGCATTTTTCTTTGAAATTAACAACAATAAAGTCAGTTATTGTTTGTTTTTTCTTTCTTTTCTATTCTTTTTTTTCCACGTAATATTTTATTTGTGGATTTAACATTTGTAGATACAGTAACTGAGAATTTATTTATTATTCAGAAATATGTAATAAAAAAATAAATAAAAAGGTAAGTCAGCAACGTTTTCAAAATAAAATAATTAATTTTATTTTATTTTTTTCAATTTTTAATCTTTTTTCTTATGAAAGCCTTTAAGCCTTAATATAATTTATTACACGTAATTTTTGAAATATAGACAAACCCAGCCACCAAGTGGTTTGTACCCAGCAGTTGGGTTAAATGTTTAACCCAGCCTTCTGTGTAAGTTTTATTTGACTCAACTATTGCTTAAAAATGACAATATTTCTTGCTTAAAATGAACCCCAAATAGTTTGCAAAATAGCATTTTTAATATGTTCAGTAAATGAACATTTATTAAGTTGAATAAATAATAAACATTTTTAAACTGTGTATTAATAAAAGTTAGTCTTTTGATTAGATGCCTCTAAGTAATTATATGTCTGATTTTTAATTTACAACCTATTTGGGGTTCATTTTAAGCCAGCTATAGAGTAGATTTATTAATAAGTTGAATAAATAATAATTAAATAGGCTAATAAACATTTTAAAATTGCTTATTAATAAATGTTCACCTTTTGATTATTGCTGAAGCCTCTAATAATTATGCGTCTGGTTTTTAATATACAACCTATTTTGGGTTCATTTTAAGCCAGCTATAGAGTACATTTATTATTAAGTTGAAGAAATAATAATTAAATAATAAAAAAATTAAATTGGTTATTAATAAATGTTCATCTTTTGATTATTGCTGATGCCTCTAGTAATTATGTGTCTGGTTTTTAATTTACAACCTATTTTGGGCTCATTTTAAGCCAGCTATAGAGTATATTTATTATTAAGTTAAATAAATAATAATTAAATAATAAACATTTTTAAATTGGTTATTAATAAATGTTCATCTTTTGATTATTGCTGATGCCTCTAGAAATTATGCCTCTGGTTTTTCATTTACAACCTATTCTGGGTTCATTTTAAGCCAGCCATATAGTAAGTTATAAACAATAGTTCAGATAAATAAAACTACCTAGAAGGTTGGGTTAGCCTAAACATTTAACCCAAACTTTGGGTCAAAACAAAGTCAGTCGCAGGGTTGCTTTTAACCCAGCATTTTATATGTAGTGTAGACGTTATTTTTTTTTTTCTTATAAATATATAACGTAACTGACACTTCAACCAACCTTATCTGTGTCGTTGTACCTGACGTTAACCTATACTACATCTCCCGTTAGACATCACTACATCTACCTTGTGTGGTCATGCGCACTCGCTCGCTGGTCGAGTGGAAAAAAATGATGACGTCAGCTCGCTATAGGATCTGTGCAATGCTGAAATCAAGCACATTCATGTCCAGTTCACCCAAACAAAACGAGAGGAGTTTGAATGAATGATGAGACCACGTACGAGGTAAGAACAGCCATTCAGTTGACTTTCTGGACGAACGTGTGTACTGCGCATTTAAATGCGTGTGCTTATGGAATGTGTTGTCGTGACCTGTGAAGTGTATTATCACCGCTGTCCGATCAGAGTACGGGAGGGTAATGCTGATTGATGATGGTATGTGCGGTAAACGGTTTATTCAAATGTCTCAGTGTCATACAACACACGCAGGGAGCTGCTATAGGAATCAATGGCTGATCGAATAGATCAGCAAAACTAATGCAAAACAAAGAGTTGCTCACACTTTTGCATGTGCTTTTATTTTAATTTTTGAGTGCTTAGGCTTCGCGGTTTAAAACAAACGATTTGCATCTTATTTGCATGTGATGTTCTTTCCTCTTGAATAATGAAGCCGGTGCTGTTTTGTGTCATGTCACTCGCTCAACGATAGTCCGGAGAACAGCCTGTGAGCAAGCATGTAACCGGCTTTCCCAACAGGGTTTCATCATCAGTTATTGCAGTGTTTCTCAACATCTTTAACTCCTAGGCCCTCAGTTGTCGAAGACATTATTCAAAACCTCTTTTTATGTTAAGATATATCCTCTGGTACTTCTACTGTAGTGCTGACAGGGCTGTAAGTTATTCAGGGTCGCCTTTTCCCCCTCTAGTCTATAGACTTTTCCACAGATTTTATAATTATATATATTTGTATATCACTGAAACAGAACAATTTCTTAAATGATATTTTATCATTCTTAAATGATATATGTGGCATTTTTAATTAATAAAGCTGTTGTATTTTATTTATGTAACCTATTTTAAGTCATCTTGAGCGTCTTATTAGGCGCTGGATCCTTGGTTGAAATTCACTGAGTTAGGCTTTTGAACTGGATCTATCTTTGTGTTTAGCTGTTTTGGGGTATGTTTTGTTTGTTGTTGCTGTTTTCCCACTGCTTTTGTGTTCCTATACGGTCTATTCTCTCATCGTTTACTCACCCTTAAAACCGTTCCAGGCGTAGCACTTCATGACACTCACAAATGTGCGTATGACATTTGACCGGAAAAATTATATTTTTCATACACACACCTATCGTTTCACTTCAGAAGATGTTGGGGTCGTATTGGTTATTGTTGTGAACGTTTTCTGAGGTTTTTGAAGCATCGACAACTGTGTTACTATCCGCTTGCATTATATGGACCCACAGAGATGGATTACTTTTTAAAATCTTTGTGTTCAACTCATGAAAAAAAGTGATATACAGTATAGAGTGTTTTCACAACACGTCATCAATCAGTCATATTGGCGGCACTGAACGTAAACGTTGTCACTGGACAGAACGAAACTCATACTTTGCTGATTATTGCTGGTCATTGTCATGTTTTGGGCTGTACTAATCGGTCAGACCTTGAAAAACATTTGGAGTACTATAGACTGCCAAAAGTTATAACAAATCAAGGAGAAGTGTGCAAAAAACTCTCTGAGGAACAAAAGCCATTTGTGGTTGGCCAAACTGAACCAGGATTTCCATGGCAAGAATCTTGACAACATTCGTGTTTGTTCTTATAATTATCAGTCAGGTAGGTAAAATATTAGGCTAATATCTTAATTAAAACTGCCCGTACGTATCTTTACCACCTATTAACTTGAGTTTGTCAAAATATTGCGCCGTTTCCTGCTTAGTAAGTCCTTCTCTATATGATTTAGCAGCTTCCACACATTTTTTCTGTGATTTAGACAGCATAAATTATCAAAACAACATATTCTGTAGTAAATTAACCATACAATACATGCCGTTGTTTACATCCGAGTATCGCCAATATCCGGGTAACATCAAATGGTGATCGTGATCGTGATCGTGCAAACCCTCTGGGACTGTAAAGGTTGAGTTAATTAAGGGATTTACTTATGGCTGTAAGATCCTGCCAATACCTTAAGGTTGATAATGCTAAAATGTGGGAATGAGGCTGCTATATATTGTTTTGTCAGTCTCTTATTCACTAAATAAGTGTTCAAGTGCTGACTAGACCTGAAAGTCTTTCATATTTATCCATCAGCAGATACCCGCATGCTGGTATCCTCAATTCGTTTGATTTCAAAAGCCCCTGTCATATCACATTTTCATCAATTTTGGCCAGTTCTCTATTACTAGGGCGGTATACCCTGTGGGCACAGTGGGGCATCATGAGTGATGGATTTCTGGACTTGGCTTGACTTGTATTCCCCTCAGACTGAGCATATGCGCCCTTATATGGGCCCCTGCCTTTTGCTCTTAATGTAAGAGATGGTGATCAACTTCAACGACTGTTCAACAAACAAAAGCAGTTTGTTTGATTAAATTTAATTTTATGAT
This sequence comes from Labeo calbasu, assembly GCA_019740295.1. Lineage (NCBI taxonomy): Eukaryota > Metazoa > Chordata > Actinopteri > Cypriniformes > Cyprinidae > Labeo > Labeo calbasu. Next base: position 22,339 of record JAHKKF010515654.1, read on the forward strand.
ATTGTAACTCAAATTGATGTATTATTTGACATGTTATTGTTATAGCTTATACTTTTAAGACAGAGTGTAGTTGAACTTGAAGGATTTATTATACTCTATATCAGTTTTTTTTGCGTTTTAAAGGAGAAGTTCACCTCCATATAGTGGACTTCCATTTAAGAATGCAAGAAACATAATTTCTTCTCGACTGAAGAAAGAAAGACATGAACATCTTGGATGACAAAGCAGTGAGTAAACCTGTAAATGTTTGTTTTGGAAGTGAACTTATGCTTTAAGTTAGTTGTACACTCTCACAGAAAAGGAGCATTTGTCATTTTAATGGACAGTTCATCTAAAAATGAAAAGTCATTTACCCACCCTTATGTCGTTCCAAACTTGTATGACTTTATTTCTTCTGTGGAAGTTATTTTGAGAAATGTTGCAGTGTTTGTTTCTCCATGCAGGGAAGTCAATGGTTACCAAAACTGTTTGGTTGCCAACATTCTTCAGAATGTCTTTTTTTGTCTTTTTTTCACAGACGAAAAAAGTCACACAGGTTTGGAAACACATGAGGGTGAATAAATGATGACAGAAGTTTCATTTTTGGGTAAATTATGGTGTCTCAACTCTGTAGAAAAAGCTTTTACCACCTAGTATAAGCAGATAATAATACCATTATGATTTCATTTCTTTAGTTTTTGTACTTTAGTTTTTTTGTCGGTTACGACAGTCACTGTGTCAGAATATGCGATTTTAACTACTAAAATCTTGTCATTTCGTGTCCTAAACAAAAAACACGTCAGACTACACATACTCGACCATTCATCTGGATGGGATGAAGAGGATAGTATGAACTGTCAAAGAAAACTGAGGTAAAATAGTGTCTATTTGTCGACGCCAGTAGCCTTGTGGTTAGTGTGTCGACATATAGCACAACTGTGCTTGCGGTGACCCGAGTTCGAATCCCGTCTTGAGCTCCTTTGCCGATCCTGCTCCCCTCTCTCTGCCCAGTACTTTCCTGTCATCTCTCTACTGTCCTGTCCATTAAAAAAAAACAGCCCAAAAAAATAGAGTCTGTTTAACCTTTTTCCACTCTGTCGTTGTAGTCCCTAAGGGTAACATCATAAATGCAGAAGTAATATTGCCATAGCTCCATGAACATTTCCTCCCTTGTAAAATTCCACCTAGCAAGACCAATACCAATTCTTTTGTTTCAGCTCGTTTGAAAGGATGTACGAAGGCTAGTATTGGCCAATGTCACAGATATGACCCAAAAAAAATACAAAAAACATGGTAGTCTTTCTGTGGCGACGTGGCATCGGTTGTCATCCACTATGACACACTACACAAAATGAAACGGTTGAATCTTGTGTCCTGATGCCCTTTGTCATTTACAAATTCCCACGACTTCCCACGTCAAGCAGATCGCATCAAAATCAGGCCAAAATCGTATAGTCTGAATTGGGCTTTAGGCATTAATGTGTTTGTCTTTATTTCTGTGCTTTTGCATTATGTTTAATGCTCTACTGAGAACTGTTATTGTTAATAAGACTTACATTGACTGGGACTGAATGAACGCATTTCTGGTTAAATAGATTCTAGCGATAACACTCCCACTATTGAGCTCTCACTGAGCATTCAGTAGTTCAGTTTTTGCTGAGAATGAGTGTTCTCTATTGCTTCGCTTCATTAGTGTTTTGTCACTGACAGAGTACGTTTGTTTTAGCTGCACGGCCCATGAGTCCAGACCGGTTTACAGGACTGTCACTCAAGTGTTGTGTACCCTTAGTAACCACAAGGGTGAAAGCTTTGACTTTCTTTTTGTGCTGTATTGTGTATGTAGGCGAGAGATCGGGCTGGGAATTGGGCATTGAGTGATAATGTTCAAGCCATGTTCTGTTCTTATGTTTATGGAGGTATTCATGGGTGGGTGGGTGTGTGTGTGTGGCATGTGGCATGCGTTGTCTTTTGTCTGACTGTTCCAGCAGCAAACCGCCTTTTTTGCAGAGCCACGTGCCCGGGTGCAGGTGAAGGGTGTGTGTGTGTGTGGTGGGGTGTTTGAGTAATTAATTAGGCGTAGGGTTACACCAGCTGGCCAATCAGATTACTGCGGCTACCGCTGCTGCCTCCACAACTCATGTTTGTTAATGAGGAGAAAGCTGAGACGCCTCTGGGAGTCGTAATTGTTTCCGCTGGTGAAAGGGTGGTCCCGGGACAGCTGGGGTTACCCCACACCGGCACTGCACATCACATCTAGAATGCTCTGAGAAACAATGCGTTACTGAGATCAGCGTTGCAATATGTTGACAGTACCATTCAAAAGTTTTGAGTTGGTAAGATTTTTTAATGTTTTTGAAAAGAAGAGACTTTTTCTCATCAAGCCTGCATTTGTATGATTAAAAATGCAGTAAAAACGTTAAATATTATTTTGACACAAATTTCACAATTTCGGCGGCACCGATAGCCTTGTGGGCAGCATGCCGACATACAGCGCTGTTGCGCTACGGGCGTCCCGAGTTCGAATCCCGACTCGAGGACCTTTCCCGATCCCACCCCTATCTCTCTCCCACTTCGCTTCCTGTCAGTTCTGATCTGTCCTATCGTAATAAAGACAGAAATGCCAATAAAAAAATCACAATTTCATTCAATTCTCAAGCTTGGAATTCGATTTGATTTCCGATTCAGTTTGATTTAATTTGTATGCGAAGACTTAAATTACACTTAATTAGTTTTTTATAATAATAATAAAGTGTCATTTACATAATTATATTTCTACTCTAGTATGTTTTTTGAAATATAAACATTTAAATGGTGACTATCATAAAAACTTGACGCATTTATTTAAACATAAACATTGAAGAACAGTAATAAATATATGAATATGTTATATGATGCATATACCCTACCGCTGCCGCTTCTCTTGAGCTGAGGCGCTACAATGATCTGTCACTCCATATTAAACAGCACCAAAACGGCATTTATTGTTTGAGTACTGTAATAAAATGGACAGAATTTGAAATCTGAGACTTGTTTCATATCAAATGTAACAAAGCACAAAGCTTATTGTGATTTATTGGAAGGTGAGGTGGGCTACAATGTTCTGTTCATTAACGGAAAACAGGCTAAAATAATCAATTCTTGGCATTTAAAATTCATTTAAAATATTGTTTCATAAAAATGAGAATCAATTAAAATCGAGAAATCAATATTTGTTTTTCACCCAGCCCTGTTATTTAGTCTAGGCACTAAAAACAGATACTTGTGGGACAAATGTGACTCTGGATCACAAAACCAGTCATAAGTAGCACGGGTATATTTGTAGCAATAGCCAAAAATACATTGTATATGGATCCACATTATACATTTTTCCAAAAATCAATTCAAAAATCGTTGCAAAGCAGCTTTACAGAAAAGTATTTGGATATTAAGTAAAGGTCACATTCCATGAAGATATTTTGTAAATTTCCTACCATAAATATATCAACCTTAATTTTTGATTAGTAATATGCATTGCTAAGAACTTTATTTGGACAATTTTAAAGGCGATTTTCTTAATATTTAGATTTTTTTTGCACCCTCAGATTCCAGATTTTCAAATAGCTGTATCTCGGACAAATATCGTCCCTTCCTAACAAACCATACACCAATGGAAAGATTACTTATTCAGCTTTCAGATGATAAAAAATGGACCCTAATGACTGGTTTTGTGGTCCAAGGTCACAGATAAAACCTTTTAAATTTGTCTCTTTGTATCAAGCCACAGCTGACGTGCTCAAGCTCAGCATTCAGTGGAAATGTATCGCACACAATCTTTTTACAGAATTAGATGAGGACTTTTCTAATGAGTGTTGAGGGAGATCGTAGCACGGCGATGCTCTACGAGCCTTTCGGCTCCGGCCAGACCTTGTGAGACCGGACCTCGCTCAACTTGGCCGTAACAATGGGTCTGTGTGCCCATTTGAATGTCCTATTCTCTGAGTGGTGTGGTTCACTTGGATCAGACAATGGCTTCACTTTGCATCATTTATTTCCAGAGGCCCTGCGTGTCACTAGGCCACTCCTGTTTACTGCGTTCTGGACCAACTGTGCTGCATCTACACACCTTCAGCAGTTTTGAATCAGAGATTAGTCTGTTCTGTTGCCAGCTACGGTAAAATGGAAATGACTTGCATTTGCTTGTAATATGAGATCTTATTGTCTCTTCGCCGCTCGGTCAGGTATAATCTTGTTTCGGTTTGTATCCTCAAGCTGTCCTTCATCTTGGCTCAAAGAAGATTATGTGAATAGAAGGGTGACTGTAATTACTTCTGATCTCTTCCGTGCTTCACTTTCAGTCTCCTTGTTTTTCCTTTGTCCTTGTTTGTCAATGCTTCTGCCCTAAACCCTACTTTGCACAAATTAGGGTTTTACATGCTCTTCATAGTTGGTTAGTGTAGGATTAAACCTGCCCGATAAACCTGCCTGATCTCTTACTCTATAGTCGATACAAAGCTGTTTTCCAGGCAACCGAACTATTGTTGCAGAATTCCACTAAAACCTTATGCACAATCACTTTCTGTATTCAAGCTTGGTGAATTAAAGGGGCAGTTCACTAAAATTAAAAAAATGCTCTTATTATTTACTCACCCTCATGTCTTTCCAAATTTGTATGACTTTGCTTTCTTCCACAGAACACAAAGAATGTTTTGAGGCCCAAAACAGCATTGAACACCATTGACTTTGTTTGTGTAGACAACAACTTATGCTGTGTTTCAAAGAAAGTCAAGTTTGGAGTAACTGATGACAGAATTGCAATTTTTGGTGGACTTTTGCTTTAAAAGTTCTTTTAGATGAGAAGTTAGCTGAGGTAAAAACAGTGGCCTCTCCTTAGAGCTATGAGGTCTTTCTCCTTTTGGAGGCCTCATGACCTTCTTTATTCCTCCAGGGTCAAGGAGCAGGTCATCCTCAGGGTGCCTTTGAATAGTTGTAGTTTTCTTAATTCATTGAGGGTTGCTGGTGCATTCCACAACTTTGCTCCCAGGATATTGAGAGCCTGGATGGTTGGTTGGTGTTTTATTAACACTTGGTAAGACGTAAAAGAAAATGCTTCCTACGAAGTTCAGTGACGTTCTCAAAAAGAGCTCTGTTTTTACGTTAAAGAAATATTCCAGTTTGTACAAGTACAAGTTCAGTTTGATTCAAGCTCAGTCAGCAGCATTTGTTATAATACTGATTACCACAAAAATTGTGTAATTTTATATAAAAAAAAGTTTTTTAATTTTTTATTTGTATTAACTTGTGTATTATTTGAGCTCTACAGTTATTCTCATAATTTTTACAGTTATTTTGGGCTATTATTCTAAAATCGTGTTAACACTCACATTGTTTATTTTTTCACTCACAATTTATTTTAAATAAAATTATTATCAACACAAGTGCTGTCGAATAATCTTAACTTGTATAAAATGTGGAAAATTAATTTGCTCTTGAATTTTTTTTTAAACAAATACAAATAAAATTTAAATGTGCGGTTTATATATTTATAATGATTTGAATTCAAACTAGGGGTGGGAAAAAAAAATCGATATTGCAATATATTGTTGTGTTCTCTGTCGCAATAAATAATCGATACACTAACAGCCAATATCGATATTTTATTACAACACAAAA
>JAHKKF010515657.1:3224-26233 GCA_019740295.1 Labeo calbasu
AAAAATGCTGAAATGTTTTCCTCAAAAAACATAATTTCTTTACGACTGAAGAAAGAAAGACATGAACATCATGGATGACAAGGGGGTGAGTACATTATATGTGAATCTTTGATTTGGAAGTGGACTTCTCCTTTAAAATAGTCAAGTGGTTCATTTGTGTTACGAAGATGAACGAAGGACTTACAGGTTTGCAAAGACATGAGGGTGAGTAATTAATCACAGAATTTACATTTTTGGGTGAACTATCCCTTTCAATTCAGTCAAACACTTGTGAATCATCCTGTTCATTGAATCAATTGTTCAATAAAGGGTTACCCAGGTAGTGAAGCAGTTTCTGGGCTCGGTTCTGCACCGGTTTGAGGTTGAAGAGATCTTGATTCTCGTCGATGAACTGAGTATCCACCGTCCCATTCAGGAACTGATTATTACTCAGCACGTTCTGGAGGAATGGGATGTTTGTCTGGGCAGAGAAAAGAAAACAGACAAATACATTTTTAACTAGCTGAGAGCTGGAAAGAGCCTAGAGTGGGCAGCTCTTGAGAGACGAAGACCAATCCAAGTCTGTGCTCTTACACGATCTGAGCTTAGGTGCTAATGGTCCTACACAGGGCAGATGGGGCCATTCAGTAGGCAGTTCTAAAATCAATACCATTATCTAAACACTCAATACGCCCTTCCATCACTATCAAACCTGCCTCTGAGTGTGTGCAAATCGGGCTCGGTCACGGAGGAAACTGTACTCACTGTTACAGCATGAAGAAACAACTCAATACACAAAGCTTACATGCAATAAATTGCAAGTCTTATATTCTTGATACAGTCTGCTACATGCGTTCCTGAGCTAAAACCGACGGTTGAACATGAAGGATTTTCCAGAATCCATTAGCCTGACTGTCAATACTGGACTCCAATGGAAGGGGAGATAGTAACGATTCAGACAGACATGAAAAGAAGAAGCCTGAAGAGGGAGCAGATGTGAGAGACTAACAGAATAAGCAAAGTGTTAATTGAAACTCTATAGTTTTAGCACTTGGTTTTTGCACCCTTGCCACCTACATACATACACATCACACATAGATTCTCTATGGAAGGGTTTAGTAGAGACCGTATGAGAACAAGGAAAGGAGAGATCGAGGATGATGAAGAAAAAACAAAAAAACAAAAGAGAGGCCGAGTCCAAATCTTCTCCCAAGAATTGAGTTGGAAAGAGTCGGCTCTAATCCGCCAGCACTCTGACCCAGATTCTTCTGACTGCAGGATTCCTCACCATTCCAAATTGCTGCTCATTCCAAACTTCTACATTATTCCTCTTAAAAAACAAACTGTAAGCATTTCAAACCCCAAGCACATTATATGCAACTTATTTTTAATGTAAAAGCAGACGCAGCCATTTTTACCTTGAATGCGCAAGCCTTCTGGTGTCAGTTAGCTGTACAAAAACAGTCTGTTGTGCGGCTTGATGTTGATATGTCATCATATTTGTTACAAAAATCACGAACACAATGGTTTGTTTTTGCAAATACACTACTAGTCAAGATTTTGTGTTTAAAGAAGTCTCTTTTTGCTCACCAAGATCATTTATTTGATCCAAAGTACAGCAAAAACAGTAAAATGTTAAAATATTTATATTCTATTTGAATATATTTTAAGATGTAATTTATTCCTGTGATCAAAGCTATATTTTCAGCATCATTACGCCAGTCTTAAGTGTCACATGATCCTTCAGAAATCATTCTAGTATGCTGATTTGCTGTTCAAAACATTTTTTATTATTATCATCAATATTTAAAACAGTTGAGTATATTTTTTCAGGATTCTTTGATGACTAGAAAAATCCTAAAATCAGCATTTGTCTGAAATAAAAAGCTTTTGTAACATTATACACTATACCATTCAAAAGCTTGGAGTCATTATTTTGTTTTTTGGGGGGAAAGAAATTATAGATGCCTTAAATTGGTTAAAAGTGATGATAAAGACATGCTACAATGCTGTCCTTCTAAACTTTCTATTCATCAAAGAAACCTGAAAAAATTCTGCTCAGATTTTTTTTTTAACATAATAATAATAATAATAGTTTTTTAAGCACCAAATCAGAATATTAGAATCATTTCTGAAGGATCATGTGACTGGACTAATGATGCTAAAAATTCAGCTTTGAAATCACAGGAATAAATAACATTTTAAAATATGTTAAATAGAAAACCATTATTTTAAATAGTAAAAATATTTCACATTTTAATGTTTTTGCTATACTTTGGATCAAATAAATGCAGGTTTGGTAAGCAGAAAAAAACATTAAAAATATTACTGTTCAAAAACTTTTGACTGGTAGTGTAGTTTTACTGTATACTGTACTTTGTTATATACCTTGTGAATCGCATGGCATTTTCAGAAAATAGCTTACTTCTGTGTTGAAAAAAAAATGAAAAAATAAATACTATTAGATTTAACCATTCTTACTACTATTTTCAACATTTTAGAATAACAGCGAAATCATCAAATCCATTAAATAAAAGTGGAAGTATGGGAATTATGTAGAGGCAAAAAAAATTTAAAGAAATCAAAACTATCATACAGGTGAGACAGCACTCTAATTTTGCATCCTGGGAGACTTCTTAAACTGAATGGGTTTTCATATATTGTGAAAACTGTTGGCTTTCCTTTATTATCTTGTCCAATTTATAATCAAAAAAACAAAATAAAATGATAATAAAATTTTTAAAGAATTCATGCATGGGTATAATTTATATTTCACCAAAAAGCTCTATATTTGGGGGCGTGGGGGGGGGGTCATTAGCTTAACATAAAGGGATAGTTCACAGAAATGAAATGGAAGAAAGTACAAAAATATTGTCATCATTTATTCACCCTGATGTCCTTTCATACCCGTATGACTTTCTTTCTTTAGTAAAACACTAAATATATCTTCAAGAATGTTAGTAACAAAGTGTTGGTTATTGTATGAACAAAGAAAACACAACAACATTAAAACAATCTCAAAATATCTTATGTTCCACAGAAGTAAAAATGTATGGAATGATATGAGGGTGAATAAATAATAAAGATCAAGCACGTCCAAACTTTTAACTAAGTGGATTTAACTTTATGCCTCATACGGAGATCATGCAGACAATGCAGAAAACGCCAAACTACCTAAAGTTGTGTAAGAAGCGCCTGAAGCTACAAACTTTACATACTCGTACAATAAGATGCATACAGATGACAGGAAGATAGTTTAACCCTCTATGGTATTGTGTTGCCTCCAGGCAACAAACAAATTTGACTCGTTGAACCAAAAAACAACGCACAATTCATGACAATTTACTTTATGCAAAAGGAATAAACTAATAAAAAAAAATGCAAAAACTGACCATGAATTAGGCCTTATTATTATAATCATACTACATTATGTAGATTACTATTTTAGTATTTTCAGTAAAGGATGTGCAATTGTACAATAAATAAAGAACTTGATTTTCAGATTTCCAAACGTGAAATTTATAATGCGTTAAAAATAGACTAATATGTTTTTTTACATTGCTGGGTAAGCAAATTAATGTTTTAAATGAACAATTTTGCTTTTTTGCACAAAAACATCTAATTTTTCAAGAAACAAACTTCAAAATTCAAACATAAATACATTTTAAGAAAAATATTTATTTTAGTAATTAATGTCATTAATTACTCATCTAAATTTCTTAATTTGTTTTTCAAGGTGAATGAAGGTCTTACGGGTTTGGAATGACATGAGGGTGAGTAATTAATGACAGAATTTTCATTTTTGGGTGAACTATCCCTTTAACAGAGAGTAAATGATTTTTAGTAAAGCAGAGCACAAAACAGACTTTCCAGTAGCATCACATCCTGTCCACATGTTCAATACAAAATAACCATGATGCTGAAGAGCACAAGCCTGCACATAAATCCGCAATAATCGAGAGCTTTCTCTTGGCTGCTAAAGGAAATGTCTTTTTACAGCTTTGCTTAGACAGTGTTGTGTAGTGGTAAACCACTGGGTATTGCTGGAAACAATTTGTTGCCCACAAGCTCTCCACAATGGCTGGATAACATTAGGGAAGAGAGAGAATAAAAGAGAGAGCGGGAGAGAGAAAACAGCGGAGTTAAAATATTTAAACACAGACAGGCTGTGGATAAATTCAAGGCTACCTGTTTGGATTTTTACTTTTAGAAAAACAGAGCAACCACATTGAAGAATACATGGTTAAAATGAGCAGTTACAATGCCAACCATCCAGCCACGGGACCTGCATAACAAGACAGATGGAAGTACAGATGGCGATAACACAACGCAGTCTCACAGATTTAACCAGTTTGACTAGCTGAGAGTTTGGAGCTGTCCAGGGTGCTGAAATATCTCAAGTCCACTGTGCTTTACTCTGTTTCCCAACCTTCTGTGTCTTTAGAAAGGCCTTAAACAACAACAAATGAAAAATGTTTTCCTCTTAATTCATATTATATTCACATGATAGCTAATTATTACTATAAAAGCTACCATTATTATAATGAAGACTTCCACAAGTTTTGACAATTCTGAGGGCAATCGACTGAAAAGCTGAGAAAGACCTAGGAGCAAATTTATTCAGAAGTAAAATCCACATGGGGTGTTTAATTAAAATTCAAGACATTTGTATTGTTTTTATTTTCATCTTTCAAACCTCAACAAGTATGAAATATCACCCATCAGCAAAATGCGTCATTACTTAGCGTGAAGTAAATGAGAAAGGCACCAGCAGCAAAAACATCTTTGAGAAATAGTACATTAAGTCCTCAAATTGTGAGGAAATAATATTTAAATACTGCAGATTTGTATTGTTTGTATAGACACATACACTACTGTTTAAAAATATTGGGTCGGTAAGATTTTTTGAAATGTTTCGTTTGTTAAGACAGTTAAATTTTGTTACAGTTTAAAGGAATGTTTTTTTATTTTAATTTATTTTAAAATATCATTGATTCCTATTTGGCAAAGCTTTATTTTTTTTCAGCAGCCATTACTTCAGTCTTCACTGTCACATGATCCTTCAGAAATTATTTTAATATGCTGATCTGATGCTCAAGAAACATTTCTTATTATTGAGAGCTCAAGCGCATACTGCTGAAACCCTGTTGTAACTGTTAGAATTGTCACAGATGAGCGATTTCCATGTAAAACTGACTGTGCAGACCAAACTGTAAGTTGTAGATACTTGAAACTTGGTGGGATAGTAGTACTCACACGGCCTACAACGTGACCGAAGCTCACCCCAATCGGCCTGACGGGGGCGCTACAGCGATCGAAGATACGAAATCGTGCTTCATAACTCCTAAACTGTCAGTTGCAGGCAAAATTGCGGGTATTTCACATTTTTTGCAAAACCTACTTTTGCGAACTAGTCTTAGGTTTGCAGTGCAGAAAGATTCTCTGGAAAGTGAATATCAATAATTATCAAAAAGTTTAACTTTCAACTCACTGTGGCCGCCAAAACATTTAAAGGGGGCAAGGCCACTTTTAGTAAAAATGCCTATAACTCCTGAACGGAATGAGATATGCTCACCAAACTTGGCACACTTATGTAAGCGCTCAAGCTGAGGTAACAGGAAAAAAAATGCAGAGATTGGCCACTTGTTGATGCCATAAGAGGGAAAATTTATCCTATCAACATGAAAATCGCTGTCTTGGTCCAAAGAGCCACAAGTGTCTATGGGGACATTTGCGTATCTCCAAAAAACATGGCCGCCATTGGCTGATGAAGTTTGAGCACCTATTAGACAAGGTTAATCAAGGTCGATTGGAACGAAACTCGGTTTGACTCACAACCCCAAAGGTCTGTGAGAAATCTGAAAGAAACAGGCCACTGGGGGATGGTATCTTTCAATCCTCATTTTTTATCATCTTCTTTTGAGGGTGTAAACGATTGTACATTGTGCGGTTTTCCGCACATACACACAGTATTAATATCTTATGACAGATCTCCTTGTTCTGAACAGCTTTGCCTCTAGAACCACTGCTGTCAAACTACTTTTTAAATGATTGAGAAGATGTGAAAAACCTACTTTTGCAAACTAGTAGGTTTTTCACCCAGTCTGGAAAAAAAATAAAAATAAAATCACCGCAGTGCAATTCTCTGGACTCTCTAGGTCAGTAATTATCAAAAACAAATTGACATTTGAAGCTATAACGGGTCTTTTAGAAAAGGCGCCTGTCCAAATATACCCAAACGCCTATAAAGCCTAAATGAAAACTCAAAACTTCACAAATCCTGCTGAGCATATACGAAAGGTTATTCTAAACAAGCATGCAGAGTTGCAGGGAGATCAGATAACAGTCATAAATGTTATAAAAACATCATGTTTCTATGGTAAATCACCTGGATTTGACAAAAATGCTTTTTTAATAATTGATTTAGGTAGTTCCAGGCTTCCTAAATAATATGTCTTTTTCCTTATGTGCTTAAATACCTAAAGCACTTGAACCCCGGTAATCGCTGCTTGCAGTTATATTTCATTCATTTTTATATTTCATTATTGTTGAAAACCATTGTGCTGCTTGATATTTTTATGAAAAATGCATTTATTCCAGGATTCTTTGATGATTAAGTCATTCGAAAATACAACATTTATTTAAAATAGATTTTTTTGGGCAAGCCTTTACCTTTACTTGCAATCGGTTTAATCCATAACCTTCCTAACTCTAAACTTTTGAACAGTAGTGCATATTTTAAAAAAGAAAATGAATTTGTTACAGCCTTAATATTTTAACTTGTACATTCTCTCCGATAGGTTCAAGAACCAAAAACTAAATCTTACAGTAACCCGCTTAAGTTTCCCCTGGGGTGTATGTACCCCTGCTGGAATCACTCTTTCAAAGCAATTAGTTGTGGCTTGGATCCAGCAGCTGCAGTCTCTTTCTTTATGCGGGTGCAATGTACATAACCACATGAATCATTCATATTTGTCTTATGGTACTTGAATGTATTATTCATGATTTGTCATTTTTGGAAACATGATTTAACTGAACCAACACTGATTTTGGCTCCCCGGCCAAATCTAGAGTCTGATACGTCAGCTGCAGCGAGGTTTAGCAGACTCTGAGCCCACCAGTTACATGCTCCAAGTGTGTGGAGCCGGGCTACAGCGGGCCGCTGGCAATGTTGCATGCCGTCCGCTTAGCGGTGCTTGCATGCAGTTAGGCCTCTATATATAGACTCGCGTAAAGACTGAGTGACTCATGCTCACCTAAAATCACAGAGCCCAGAAAAAACAAAGATTATGCGAATCACAGATAGAACATGAGAAACTGAGGAAAAAGTGTAACTTGGACTGAACATCTTTGGCTCTTTTCTCTACTTCGCAAGTTTGCTGGCCGTGTAAAGCGGTATTAGCCTCACGCTCCTAAGATGATTATACAGCTCAGCTTATAAGTACGGCTCTCTCGTGATTTATACAGACAGTGGGCTTTGAACGCGTAACCATTTGCAGCAACAGCAAGAGTCACACCACAGGACCAAGACATTGTTTTAGGCTTTACAACAAGATTCAATTTGTTAACTTTATTTACCGCAATATGTACAATGAGCAATACTTTTTCAGCATTTATTAACTGTTCTTACAAACACTACCTTTTAGAAGTTTTGAAACCATTTTTTTTTGGCAGAAATTGATGCTTTTGAGGATGCATTAAAGAAACAGTTCAGCCAAAAATGAAAATTCTGTCATTAATTACTCACCCTCATGTCGTTCCAAACTCGTAAGACCTTTGTTCATCTTCCGAACACAAATTAAGATATTTTTGATGATATCTAAGAGCTTTCTGACCCTGCATAGACAGCAACGCAACTACCATGTTCAAAAAGCTTTCGGATTTCATCAAAAATATCTTAATTTGTGTTCCCGAAGATGAAAGAAGGTCTTACGCATTTGGAATGACATGATGGTAAGTAATTAATGGCAGAATTTTCATTTTTCAAGTGAACTATCTCTTTTAAGTTGATCAAAAGTGTCACTAAAGACATTTACAATGTTACAAAAGATTTCTATTTTGTATAAATGCCGTGCTTTTGAACTTTGCTATTCATCAAACAGTCCTGAAAAAAACACTTTTCTTTTTTTTTAATCAGCACAACTGTTTTTAATGGTTTGGCTTGAGCACAAAATCAGCATATTATAATGATTAGTGAAAGATTATGTGACACCGAAGACTGGAGTAATTCATTCTTTCACTAAAATTCAGTAAAATAAATTACATTTTAAAATATAACAGTCAAAAGTTTTTTTAATGTTTTTAAAGAAGTCTCTTCTGCTCACCAAGCCTGCATTTATCTGATCCAAAGTACAGCAAAAACAGTAACATTTTTAAAACAGTTTTACTATTTAAAATAACTGCTTTTTTTCATGTTCAGGTGAACAGCATTTATCTGATCTTTTGTAACATTATACATGTCTTTATCATCATGTCTTATCAAATCATATCATCATATCATCAAATCAGCATATTAGAATGATTTCTGAAGGTGACACTAAAGACTGGAGTAATGATGCTGAAAATGTAGATTTGATCACAGGAATAAATTACATTTTAAAATATATTCAAATAGAAAGCAGTTATTTTAAATAGTACAAATATTTTACAATATTACTGCCTCTGCTGTATTTTGGATCAAATAAATGCAGGCTTGGTGAGTAGAAGAGAATTCCTTTAAAAAAAACATTAAAAATCAAAAACTTTTGACTGGTAGTGAAATTAAAATAGAAACCAGCTATTTTAAATTGTATTAATATCTCACAGTATTACTGTTTTTAATGTGTTTTTTATCAAATAAATCCAGCCTTGGCGAACGTGAGACTTTTCAAAAACATTTTTCAACATTTCAAGTTAACATTAGTTAATGTATTACGAATATTTAAGAATCAACAACATGGCATATAGCATATTTTCTAATTATTATAAATTAAAAAAAAAATTGTTTAGAATACCTACTATAACACATTAATGTTAACAAACTGAACATTACTGTTAAAGGTGTTACTGTGTTTAAGTGTTTTTTTTTTTGTTTTGTTTTTTTCCACTTAAAAAGCAAAAATATAGTCAATGATGTTATTATGGGGATGGGACTGGACCCATGTCCCGTCAAGGGCATCAGAATGCCCTTGTTGCCCACCTCCAACAACCCATGCATCTCAGTTCTCAAAATCAGCTGCTCCTATCCATTTTTAATGATATATAATGAAATGCCATTTACAGAAGGTGAAAATCAACTCTGTGGGAGAATTGGTGACAGAGCTTCTTAGTATGTCTGTTTGTCGATGGTGCCCTGCTGTTAAAAATGTACTGTCAGAGGGACAAAGCTTTGGGCAATTCCTCTCCAGATCCAACCTCACACCCCAGTCAGCCAATGCACTCTCAATTCTGCCATTTTTACCCATGCATTTCGTCTCTCCCCTCATACCGAGAGCCAAGACTGCTTCAGGCTCTGCCACTCTCCCCTCCCTCTCTCTCTCTCTCTCTCTCTCTCGTTCTCTCTTCCCTCCCTCCCGCTCACTCTGCCCTTGCTGTAGCAAACACATTGCAGTCGCAAACGCTTGCACTCACATCGACTTGCTCTCCGCATCACAACCAACAAATCAGAGACTCGTGCAGTTCAAGAATACAGAGCAGGAACGAAAAAGCAAAAACAAGGCATTGATTGATGGCAATAAGCAACATCAGTGAAGACTCAACCGCACGGTTATATGAAGGTTCTTCGTGCCTGTAGGTAATGGTTTCCTACTTTGAGGGCAGGGTTTCCCTGCAAAAGTAAAAACAAAAGAAGCTCTGGGGAGAGAAGCGAGGGGTGAGGATGCTACCCAAAATCCCTCCCTGAGGAACCTGAGAGGATGTAGAAGGAAAGGGACCCCTGGAGAGGGCAGCAGTTCTCTTGGATGGACACAAGCAGGAATTTGGAAATAAAAAAGGTTGGTATATGTTTGCCTTCACCCTTAAGGTATTTAGAAGAGGTTGAGGAGAAGTGGAGACAGAGATAACGAGATAGTGGGAAGACTACAACAGTTCAGGGTGGATTAGAGAGAAAACAATAAGGAGGGAATCATGCAGTGACAATGAGTGTATAGACTTCAAGTCCATTTAGACAAGAGTGTGTGTGCACACATACACACACATATTTGGCTCAGTCAGACCCACAGGGTCTGCTTGAAAGCAGGTCTAATTGGATTATTTGCTTTAATGCGCCAGTTTACAGGAAGAATCAATTAATTTAGGACCCACAATAGTATAAGACGCCGACATCAGCAAACAGACATGTACGATACACAGCATGCTTTGCACTTAAAGATATGGCATCTGAGCTAAAGGTCTGTGCAAGAGAACAAAATGAGCCTGATAATACAAAAGGAATGTGAGCTTTTAATATTAGTTAAATATTTATTAAGCGGGATTCTGTTTCTTTCGGCAGTTCACTCTGAGATGGACTGGAAGCCACTTGCTACTGGAAATAAAAGAAGATTTAACTAAAACAAGCTTTCACTGGATTCTGACTTTAATAATGCTGTGAAAAAGGAGAACTTTGGATTTCCTGAAACAGGAAAAAAATGAAAAGCAAGAAAAAAAACAATCCAGACATACCCAATTCCGTTTAACTGAGGTTCACTAAGGATTATGGAAACGGGGCAGTGACTCATGGCGAAGAAAAGAACGGCAAGGCAGTGAGGATGTGACTGATCAAACCACAGATCGAATTCACATCATCACGATTTTCGGCAATTAACTATGAGGAACAAATCGACCCTTGGCACACTTGAATATTTCCACAGTGTTTCACTCTGGATGTTAATCTGAAGCAATGATGGAACTAGCAGGGCAGTCTGTCTACAAAAGAACTGAAAGGATTGGAAACCATTTCAAATCTTGATGAAACAGACACAACAGGTATGAAAAATTACAAATTTTCTCCTTGTCCCTTCATGCACAAAATATTCCACTGCTGGCAGATAGACGCTCATGAGGTCGGTCAGTTGTTTGCAGGATGTTTACAGTGTGTAATTCTAGATTCAGCATAATGAATATTGTGCTGAAATCCATTGGGTGTTCATTTTTTATAGCAAATTTGCACACATACAGCTTTGAGCCAATTGCACATGGTTATTTATAGGATATAACTCGACTCCCTACGCTGCCCCATCTTATCTCTTCATCTCTCCATTTCTCACTTGCACACACTCTTTTTTTAAAACTGCTTTGCGAGTGTGACACTGAAGCCATTATGTAACAGCGTAACATTGCAGCACAACATGCATTTGTTGATGGCGACTGATGGACTAATTAAACCAAGTCAAGCATTTGCAAATGCTCAGGGACAATTGTGCATTAGATATCCAGGTTTCGGTCTTGTGAAATCAATTAAACTTCATTTACACCCTCCCTACTGTCATTGCAATGGTTGGTTGGAGCATGTGTGCGACAGACCAGACACACACAGACAGTTATGTATCAGGTTAATGGAGTAATCAGACCCCTGTAGGAGAGCAGAGAGCAGCAGGGAGGAGAACAAACAGAAGGACATAAGACTTGGGTAAATAGATACACTTTGTCTGCACACACAGCCATAACAACAGCCACATAATCTCACATCTGCGATGAGAAGACAGCCAAGGCATTCATCACTTAGAATGTGACTGATCATCTTGGGGCTTGTCCCTGGCAGCCAGATCGAGTCTCTCTTTCGCTCACAAACCAGGAGAAAAGTTTAAGGTTCTTGCTGGACTTGCTGGGCACATGATAAATGCTTTGAAATCTAAACAACTGACAAAGGTTTCCAGGTAGAACATTCATCTCAAGCAGTGGACACTGGGTCAAGTTTAGCTCCTCTTTGATACATGCTTAGATGAAGTGAGCTTATACTGGATGAATGAGCAGGCATAACACCAAGTCTCGATGGCAATTAATGGATAACCGCATTTGTGCGGGGGATTAGTGAATGGACAAGCAGGCTTAGAACTGAGGAAGACAGAAAGTGCTCAGTGTCGACGCCACTAATGTTTGTTCTCTTCACACAGGTCTGTGGACAACCTGGTTAACATGCCACACACAGAACCAGGGAGTCCATCTAGAGGAACCAATCTGTTGCAAGAACAGGAGAGCTCGAAATGGCTTCACTCAAGGAGATATCCTGCTTCATCATCCCCTGTCAGCACACTAAGTCCCATGCCACAGTCAACAATTTTCTGGCTGGGTCTCCTAGGCTTCATACTGCTGCGGAGCGGACAAGGTGTGCTGGCAGGGGAGACATGGGGCATGGTGTCCATCTGCCCCATCCATTGCGTGTGTCGGAACTTATCCGAGTCTCTGAGCACACTGTGTGTGAATAAAGGTCTTCTTTTCGTGCCACCAAACATCGATCGCCGCACTGTGGAGTTGCGTCTTGCTGACAACTACATTCTGGAAGTGGGAGGCGCAGACTTTGCCAATATGACAGGACTAGTTGACCTGACGTTGTCACGCAACACCATACACGCTCTGAAACCACTAGCCTTTGCTGATCTGGAGAGCCTGCGTTCGCTTCACCTGGACACCAACCGTCTCACAGTGGTAGGACCTCAGGATCTGACAGGACTTATTAACCTTCAGCATCTGATCATCAACAACAATCAGCTCACAGATGTTTCGGCGGATGCTTTCGATGACTTCCTGCTAACTCTGGAGGATCTGGATCTTTCCTACAACAACCTTCGTAGGGTTCCTTGGGAGTCTATTCAGAATATGGCCAGCCTGCATACATTAAATCTAGATCATAATCTGATAGACCAGATCGCTGAGGGATCTTTCAGTGAGCTCTACAAACTGTCCCGACTGGATATGACCTCGAACAGACTGCAGACTCTTCCCCCTGATCCGCTGTTTTCCAGATCCCAGATTGGGGTTGTCAGCCCAACACCGTACAACTCCATCATCAGCCTTAACTTTGGAGGGAATCCGTTGCACTGCAACTGTGAGCTGTTGTGGCTACGACGACTGATTCGGGAAGACGACATGGAGACGTGCGCTACACCTGCTCATCTGGCGGGTCGATACTTCTGGTCCATTCCAGAAGAAGAGTTCACGTGTGAGCCTCCATTGATCACCCGTAATACCAACAAGCTGTGGGTTTTGGAGGGCCAAAGAGCCACGCTCAAATGTAGAGCTATTGGTGACCCTGAACCAGTCATTCATTGGGTGTCACCAGACGACCGTATTGTGGCCAACTCCAGTCGCATTCGCTCGTACTACAACGGCACGCTGGATTTTTTGGTGACCCGTGCTAGAGATGATGGCACCTACACATGCATTGCCATCAATGCCGCAGGGGAATCCACAGCCCTGGTAGACTTAAAGATCATTCCTCTTCCCCATAGAGGGAATGGTACAATATCACTTATCAACAACAGAGACCCTGGATCCTCTGATATTAGTAGTGGCCGTGGAGGGGTTGAAGGGGCAGGGAATGGTGTGGTGACCGTACGGAATGTCACTGGAAGCAAGGGAGATACTGGAGGAAGTGGAAGCAGTAATGGAGGAACAGAAACCCTGGTGGGAGTTCTAGGTGTGACATCCAATTCAGCACAGATTCGCTGGAAAATGGGCCGATCTTCAACGCCTTTCTTGGTGTGGATGTATCAGATCCAGTACAACAGCACAGCAGACGATGCACTTGTTTACAGGTAAGGATATCTTGTTTCTGTATTGCAACTCTTTTGACAAAAACGAGAAAATGATATCTGTGTTTGGTTTTCATGCGTTTCAAGTGAATGCATGTAAACATCCTTGGTGCTTATGTTCATGGATTATAGGCTTCAGATATTGATGAAAGGATAAGGGCCAAAGGAAACAGACACAGCCCAAAGCGGATGGAAGATTCAAGTTGAGCCACAAGGCTAAAAGAGATACAGGCAGCTATTTATAGCCAGGGAGGGGGTAAAGAAAGCAGAGCAGTGGAGTGCGAGGACCTGCTGACTCTGGGGAAAACAGGATGGACCCTTTAAAAGGGCAAAACCTACACATCTGAAGTTGGTGTCACAATGAATCAGGAAGAGTGAAATGGATCTAAATGGACAGAGATAGGGGACAGAGATGGTGCAGGTCACAAGGGAAGGGCTGTGGGAGTTGCTTACACCAACTCTTCTTAGACAGGTGGGAGAAGTCACAGTAGTTACTGGCTTGTTTCTTTTATACACTAACAACTCTGCCTGTACCAACACTACTTACACAAAGAGAGCCAGGTGGCTCTCAGGTTTTTCACTTTCTATCATCTTTCAAGTCCGATGGTTCTTCAGCTCTCTCATGGGGTAGTGAAGTGTCCACTGTTTGCCCACTTCAGAATCTCAGCAGATGCAGTACCTCATCTGGGTACTGTTCAACTACTGATCATGAATATAAATACATTTTTGCATACGTGCAGTAGTATTTGGATGCACAAACAACATAGCTTGCATTCAAATGTCCTACTGCAGACATAAAAACTGAATTCGAAATCACATTTGATTTATCTCACTCTCCTTCTTATGACCTTTCCTTTCCCTTCACAATCATACTAGAGCACACTCAAGACACACTCAATAACACTGAAAGGAGCTGCAACATATTCATTGCACATGCACAAAAGAACGATTCTGGCATAGTAAGGACATATCTTGAGAGGCTTAACAAAGGGAAAGAGCTGTGGGATTTCCAGGGATTGGGATCAATAATAAATGGTGAAGGTGAGGGGCATGTTTGGATGACAAGCAGAGAAATATATATATATAGATACAAGAGAATGGGCTGAAGAGAGGGGGATGAGGGTAGCAGAAGTAGCAGCAGTTGCTGAGTGATGGCAGGCAGAGAAGTGGATGTGTGGGAGGCCAGGCATCTTCATAATGGACCTGTTACTACAGCTATTCCCATCAACATGCAGGAATCCGTAAGAGTAAACACAGTAAGCTACTCTAGGCCAGAAGACAGACATTAATGCACATTGACTGGCCACCTTGAGTGCATCGCTAAACTAGAGACTTTTTCCTAGATGTTTTTCCACATTCAATACAACTTAAACTATATTGATAGCATTTGTGGCATAATGTCAATAACCACAAAACAACTTTGCTTCTCAGTTGTTGTTTTTAAGCAATCATCATGGTTATAGCAGGACACAGTCATATTCTGTTTTTCAATATAAAGATGAGAAAACTGTTCATCTTATAATAATTATAATAATTCATTACATTTATATAGCGCTTTTCTAAGCACTCAAAGCGCTCTACATTGTAAGGGTGGTATGTCCTTGTAAACCACCAGTGTGCAGCATCCACCTGGATGGCACCTTACTGGTGGAGAGCGATCAAGACAATCAGTAGATATGGGTATGGATAGGAGGTCATGATGGTCAGAGGGCAATGGGCAAATTTGTCCAGGATGTTGAGGATGTCCCATCACCATACTGGGGCGTTAGGACCCACACAGACCACAGGGTGAGCACCCCCTGCTGGCCTCACTACCCCCTCTTCCAGCAGCAACCTAGCTTTCCCAGAAGGTCTCCCATCCAGGTACTCACGAGGCTCAGCCCTGCTTAGCTTCAGTGGGTGACCAGTCTTGGGCTGCAGGGTGACATGGCTGCAAATAAAATCTTAAAATCTTACATCACTAGTATGATATTCATGGCCTAAACCATAGGTCTTCAACTCTGCCCCTGGGGACCCACTGTCCTGCAAAGTTTCTTTCCAACCTGGTTCAGCACACATGGTCTGTGACTTTTCAAGTGATCCTGAAGACCTTGATTACCTTGTTCAGGTGTGTTTGTTTAGGGTTGGAGCAAAACTCTGCAGGAAAGTGGGTTCCCAGGAGCAGAGTTGAAGACGTATGGCCTAAACTGATCTAAAAACATAAACCACCCTATGGAAATAACAGGGGAGTTTTGCATAATTCATTTTCAAAATCACTGGCCAACACAATTAATAAAGAAACATCTACGGCTTCATTAACAACAGATCATTAAGACGTGTTTCCTGTAAGGCTTGTAATTCAAATCATCCATAAGAATTTGAAAATTAATATGCAGATGAGCATGCAAATGTCTCATTGATATGCAGTGACACACTGAGCTCAAAAATAAGAGAAGTCTACATGAATGCGGATTCAAATGTTTTTGATTCTGTACAGTGCAGCATGCATTAACACTACAGTTCTTTGGATACTCAAGGAAAGATACGGTTTTTGTGAAAAATAAATGCATTTATAAAACTGACGAACCTGAACAAAAGATTCTCAAAACTAAAAAGAAAGAAGACAAATGGCTTATTGAAACTAGAGCAAAGGAGATTAAGAATTGCTCAAGGTCCTTCTGCTGTAACCGCCAATTACCTCTCAAAGTGAAGTGAATTAAAGGACTTGAATCAGGTGTAGCCATCCAAGACATTTTCATTACAGACATATATACCAAGCAGCCAAAGCAAATGCACTGGACACAGTCAATGAAGTCTATTAAAGAGCACTGTACGGACATAGTTTCTGCCAGAGATGGCAGATTGTAAAGACTAGTGTGGGCAGGAGTCCTTCAGGCAAGAAGCATGTTGGCAACCTCTTAGCTTTAATGTGAAAACGCTTCCTTGTTTATCAGCCTGCCGCATCTGTAGTTTATTCTTAATTTGCTCGTTTCTAGAATCCCCTTCATTGGAGAGTATTGATTCAAGCCTATTTCACTACAAAACTGAGATTTTAAATCTCACCTAGTTGTGCTTGATGTATTTCTGCCTGGATTTTTCTTTGATACAATGTTTGATTTCTCATAAATGTTTTCTTCTTTTCTATCTGGTGTCAGAATTCTGCCTCCAACCAGTAATAGTTTCCTGCTGAAAAACTTGGTGTCAGGAGCAGACTACAGCCTGTGCGTCTTGGCCATATTCGATGATGGCATCTCCTCCTTGGCGACTACAAAGGTGCTGGGATGCATCCAGTTCAGCACTAAAGAGGATTATCCAGAATGTCGTTCTCTGCACGCTCACTTCCTGGGCGGCACGTTGACAGTGATGGTGGGTGGCGTGGTGGTTGTAACCCTTCTGGTCTTCACTGTGGCCATGATGGTGCGCCATCGCGTCTGCGGAGAGTGCCGGGACGATGCCAACAGGCCGGGCAAGTTCTTTCCAGCCAAAGGGGTGGATGTTTACGCCCAGACGAACGGAAACAACAGTATGATGATGGTGGCGTTGCCAAACGGACTCTTGGCCCAAAGAACAAAAGACAAACACAAGCCCAGTTCGCTCCCGAAGCCCAAACAGAGCCCGGAGCCACATCGTGGCACATGCGATAGGGGTGACGGGGCAGTGAGGGAAAAATGTTTTACTCCTCTCACACCAGAAAGTGAGAGATTGACACTCTATTACTCCCCAAGTAACACACTGCCCACGCCGACACAAAAGCGAGCAGGTAGGCTCAAGTTGCGCAAGTCTCTGGAGAAAGACAGAGACGTGGACACACAAGTCTTGGCCTCGCTTGCACTGACGCAAGATGGCGATGACGCAAGGGAAGGAGGCTCGGACTTGAGGCAGGCACTCAAAACCAAGCGTAGCTGCTCTTTTGACGTGGGTGAAATCACCACCACCACGTGTTACAGCTACGCCAAGCGTCTGAGCGTCATCTGGACCCGACGTAGCCAGTCCCTACACGGCATGCTTGTCCACTGTGCCTCCACCACCAGCACGTCCAGCACGGGTAGCAGCGAGCAGTACGGCCACGGCCTGACGCAGAACTATCTACATGCATTCGCTTCCAACAACTCCTCCAATTCCAACTCCAACTCGACTTCAAACTCAAACAGTAGCATGACCGTCAATCCAAGAGACTTGGAGGAAAGTGTGGTGTAGATACCGAAAGAAAGACTCTACATTCAGGGGGGGGAAGTGATATCTAGGAAACAAATAAGGTAACAAAAGAAAGAACTATAAAATTAGATGAAAACAAATTATCAGGGGAGGGCAGGATTGATGAGAATAATGCTCCTGAGACAAAGGATTGGCTATTATTTGATGACCGCCATTATATCGAGCCACAACAAGGCTCAAAATCAAATTATGTGAAGACAAAGAATGACAAGTAGGATTTGAGGAAATAAGAATTCAAGGACAGGCTTGTTTTTTTTACGACAGGCCCAAGGCATGGGGGATTACAACCTAAAGCGTCTGTTTCAACAAGATTAATTAACCAATTAATAAATTATTGAATAAA
The DNA here is from genome assembly GCA_019740295.1 of Labeo calbasu. Lineage (NCBI taxonomy): Eukaryota > Metazoa > Chordata > Actinopteri > Cypriniformes > Cyprinidae > Labeo > Labeo calbasu. The sequence goes on from JAHKKF010515657.1 coordinate 21,447, forward strand.
TCAGCCACTACTTTATGCAGAAGAAACACTATTCGAATGCTAATACAGAGCTGAACTAAAGGGGTAAATAACACAATAAAGGTGATAAAAAAAAACCTCAAACCCAAAGAGGGAATGCATTATCTGTTGAAATACACTGCTGCGAAGAAGCACAACATGTCTGGGACCTCTAATGAGGAAAGTATATAAATATGCTGTAAAGTTTTTCCCCATTTTTTCGGTGGATATGTTTTTCAGTGAAACAGACTGCCGTTTAAAACGGATGAACCATTTGTTCAAATGTCATTCAACAGTGGTCTAAATGGTCATAATTGTTCTTGTCTGATCAGCTTTTTTCCAGAGTCATAAAAAGAATAAAACGCTGTTCTGTAAAAATGCTATTCTGTATCGTGGAGTGAAGCTGTAATGAAGCTCTAATTGAGATCAATCTGATATGATAGCTCCAAGGTTAATTGCTTAAGAGAAGCAGGAATAAAAAGCCATATGGCACATAATGCTTTGAACCAAAAAAACAAGAGCGCTGCAGCTGACTGGCAGTATGGCACACAGCCTCCAAAAAGCCTGATTGAGATGTCAGATACTGTAGTATAATAAACTTCACAGCTCTAATATACTAAATCTAGCTCAGCTAACTTACTGGTGATTTAATTGCAGATAATAAGCAACAACAAGGTCTGTTCATCTGCAAGACCTCAAAATAAGTAACGTGTTATATGAGCTACGGCTTCAAGATGAAGCTTGTTATGTTTTCTTCATTTCTATTGTGTCAAGCACAGACAACTTTATGTAACAGCCGACAGAAGAGGAAGAGAAAAGCAGGACGGAGATGAAAGGAAAAGGTAGGGGTGAAGGTGTGGACCAGAAAAAGAGGACAGTGGTGCAGGTGGGGGAGGTTTCCTGTCTGCCTGGTCTTTGTGTTATGCTAAGCGCTTTGTTACAGCGCACATCGCAAATGGTCTTTGAAGCTCAGGTTGTAGGCAAGACATGGAGAAATGTATATGCATATTGTTTTTTTAATCAATACATGCTCTTTTCTAAAAACCTAGCGAGCTGAATACTGAATAGAGTGTTCTATAAAGGTGCACTGATATAATGACAAATACAGTAGAAAGAGTGAAAGAGTACTACAGTTTAATAGAAATGTTATTTTTTACTATTTTAATTCACTGTGGCAAAGCTGAATTTTAAGCATCCATTACTCCAGTCTTCAGAAATCATTCTAATATACTGTTTTGGTGCTCAAGAAACATTTATTATCATCAGTGTTGAAAACGGTTATGCTGCATTATATTTTTGTGGAAACTCTGGCCTACCGTTCAAAAATTTAGGGTAGGATAGATGAAAAAATAGAAAGGCAATGTATTTATAATGTTACAAAGATTTCTATTTCAAATGGGTGCTGTTCTTTTAAACTTTCTATTCATCAAAGATCCCTGAAACTATGTATTACAGTTTCTAGAAATAAATACACTGCCGTTTTAAAGTTCAGTAAGTTCAGTAAGGATCAGTAAGTCTTGTAATGTCTTTAAAGAATTATTTTATGCTCATCGAAGCTGCCTTTATTTGATGAAAAATACAGAAATTATATGTTAATACAAAATAAAATAATGGTTTCTATTTTTATATACTTTAAAATAGAATTTATTCCTGTGATGCAAAGCTGAATTTTCATCACCCATTACTCCAATCTTAAGTGTCACATAATCCTTCAGAAATCATTGTAATATGCCGATTTATTATTAGAATCATCAGTTGTGCTGCCAAATATTTTCTTGGAACCTGTGATACTTTTTTTCCAGGATTCTTTGATGAATAAATAGTTTAAAACAAAAGCATTTATTAAAAATATAAATCTTTTCTAACACGATAAGTATTTGCTACCACTTTTTTATCATTTCAACACATCCTTGCTGAAGAAACATTAATAAAGACATTAATTTCTTAAAAAAAAAAAAAAAGAATAAAACTTTACTGACCCCCAAAGATTTTAATGGTATTGTATACTGTTAGAAAAGATTTATATTTTAAATAGATGCTATTCTTTTTAAACTTTTTATCCATCAAAGAATAAGCACTGATAAGAAATCAGCATATTAGAATGATTTCTAAAGAATCGTGTGACACTGCATACTTGTGTTATATTGCTCAAAATTCTGCTTTGATCACAGAAATAGATTAGATTTTAATGTACATTAAAAAACAAAAACGTTAGTTTACATCATAATAATATTTTACAATATTAAAAAAAAAAAAAGTTACAATATTTTCTGTGTTTTTGATCAAATAAATGCAGCCTTGATAAACGCAAGAAACTTCTTTAAAAACATTAAAAATCTTAATGATCCCAAAATTGGAATGCCAGTATATATTAAGCATCAAAAACAGTTTTCAACATTGAAAATGATAAGAACTCAGCTTTGCCATCACAGGAATAATCTACACTTTCAAATATATTAAAATAGAAAACAATTATTTAATAATTTTTAAATTAAAATATTTCACTGATATTTTACTGTATTTCTGATCAAATAAATACAGGCTTGGTGAGCACAGAAGATTTCTTTCAAAAATATTAATATAAATTTTAGTACCTCACTTGGGCCAAATGTTAAATCAGGTTCCTGAAGCAGAACCATTTGGGAACCACTGGCTACCTTGTGTTTAACTGGGAGACCAGCTGCTCTCCAAGCCTGATCAGCTAAGACCAGCTTAGGCTGGTTTTAAGGGATAGTTCACCCAAAAATGAAAATTTGATGTTTATCTGCTTACCCCCAGGGCATCCAAGATGTAAGTGACTTTGTTTCTTCAGTAGAACACAAACAAAGATTTTCAACTCAAACCGTTGTAGTCTGTCAGTCATATAATAGCAGTCAATGGGATTCACGGCTTTGAGAGTCAAAAAAACATACACAGACAAAACCAAATTAAACCCTGCAGCTTGTGAAGATACACTGAGGTCTTAAGACACGAAACAATCGGTTTGTGCAAGAAACGGAAAATAATACTATAATTTTTTACCTCTGATCCACCGCAATGTCCAACTGATGCGTCACGCGCCGGTTGCTGTGAACGTGCTCAGGACAGTTGATCATTGCAGTTGATCAGAGGTAAAAAAATGATATAAATACTGTTCAGTTTCATGCACAGATCAATTGTTTCACGTCTTAACACCTCAATGTATCGTCATGAGCCACAGGGCTTAATTTGGGTTTCTCTGTGTATGTTTTTTTGACTCTCAAAGCCGTGGATCCCATTGACTGCCATTATATGACTGACAGACTGCAACGGTTTGAGTTAAAAATCTTTGTTTGTGTTCTACTGAAGAAACAAAGTCACCTACATCTTGCCCTGGGGGTAAGCAAATAAACATCAAATTTTCATTTTTGAGTGAACTATCCCTTTTTTTGCAGAAGCGTCCATAAATACAGTAGCTCACTAGAGCTTTGAACAGAGCTGCACACACAATTCTGAGGTCCTGCCTCATTTAAATGGCAGAACAAAAGACGCGTGTGGGGGGAGGGTAGATAAAAGAAAAATGAAAAAAATGCTTAAAGAAAAAAGTCATAATCATAGGGAAAAAGTGATTGTCACAAGACCTAGCAGACTGCAAAAACCACAAGAAAAAGCACAGCTTCACACAGATGCGATATCTAGTTCCAGTCAGGAACAGCATGTACTAATCGCGTGGTGTCATTTTTACGGGCTCTTTTGTTGTCAGAGTGTGATGTCTAAAATCACGAGGATGCTTTTTATTTCCAATGCACCCCTAGAGTGCATAAATGTCTTTACACACTCCACAAGAGCACAAAACTCAGACTGCACGAAAGACAAGTGTGGGCAGCACAGAGAGGAGGAGGAGGTGCTGGAGGAGATGATGGAACGGTTTCTTATGATTGCTACAGGCGACATTCTGCCCTCTTTTACCCAATTAAAACCTGCTGATTGGCACATAGGTGGTTAGCTGATCATGCATGCAGGAGCAGTGATGCAGACAGAGCTGGCCTGTTCTCTCTCTGGCTGTGATGACTCCACTGCAGCTGCAGCCGCTGAGTTCTCCCGCCTCTCTCTTTTGCTCTCTCTCCTGTGAGCCTTGACAAGACGATAGCTAGTGCAATGCACAAAAAACGCAGGCTAAGCAACTTCAATCCTTTGAGAGTCAAACTCTAACTTTCTTTACTATGGGCTTCCACCACAAAGCACATGATGGTTCACATTCACAGCATTCATAGAGAAGGGTAGATACAGATATAGCTCTTAAAGGGATAGTCCACCCAAACATGCGTGTCCGTGTAGGTGGACGCTAGAGATAACGGTTTATAAAGTTTCAAATATGGATATTTTCCTCACACAAATGCATCGATTTGCTTCATTTTCCACAAGTTGATATGATTCTTCATGGTCTTAAAGAAAAGTCTATAATATACTTTGGTTAAAAAATTCTTAATGGTAGTGTAAAACAACATCTTTTTTACCTTGCCAAAAACAGCTTTGCAAAAATCATCCTGTTCTGGTCGAGGTTGCTTTAAATGTTAATGAGCTCTGCTCGCCCCGCCCCTCTCTTCCCTCTGTGGAGTGACGAGCCTGTTTACTTCAGCCGCATTTAGCCGCCAAATATGTGAACTAGCACGTTATTAGGAAAGGCGATTGCAAAGATTCATAAAAAAACCCTTATACTCACTTCTGCTGTAGGTGAAGCTGGATCACGAATGATTCGCGCGAACACAGACGCATTTATGTAGATCGGGAGGCGCATTCCATTCACAAACAAACGTAATCCACTGCATCTT
>JAHKKF010515658.1:6009-60547 GCA_019740295.1 Labeo calbasu
ATAAATTACTTGCAGACAAAACACAATAAATGCAGTCATTGTTTTTGGAGGTGGATGTCTGCTGTTTGCCAACGCAGTCATGTAAGACAGTTCTGGGAGGCAATTATACTGAAATACTTTGATGACAAACTTTGCTTGGGCATTTCAGAATGACACTAACAGCATTTCAGATGCTGTGCAACAAGATTGGTCTACTGGTTAGTCAGGTTATGCCATCGCATAGCGCAAAGTCGCATGGCATTTTGATGCGCACAGAGGAATTTATTCGGCAGATGCATTTCCGTCTCCCATTATTTGCATTAACTCTTTTTCACACAAGTCAAAAACCACCTCAAGTGGTCATAAAAACGTTTTTGCGAATTAAGGGGTTTTCCTTTCTCTAATCGTTTCTGATGCGATTCTTCAAAATGCACATAAAACAGAGTGACAGAAACATAGTTAGTGACTTACTGCCACCTACTGCCATTTTACTTTCATATTTAAGGTATAAACTTTTACAACACTTTGCATTTCTATATTCAGTATCTTTTATATTTAATGCAATTATTTATGCAATTGTAAATGCAATGTAAACACATTCATGGCATCTCTGAGCTGCATTAACAAGTCTTTATAAATACATCTAAATGCCACTTCAGATGCAGCTTCTGTGCCACTTCTGTAGTGCAAAGATGGATTTTGCTGATGCTGAATTTTGGAAGAATTTACATAAAAAGACTTTGAACACATCAATTTATATCGCTGCTTAATGGAAGATTTTTCAGTTTTTATTCTGGGTTCAGTGAATACTGTCCTCCTTTTTGGTCTTACAGAAATGGTCACACAGTCATTTCCAAAAACTACCATCAGCCTTCCCAGTGGATAATTTTGTGCATACATAATGACCATCTTCTTCTCTAAATTTCAATATTGGTCGACCACTATTAAAGAAAATAAGACCTAAGATGAACAGTGAGTATACAGTCTAGTAGGTAATGTTCAGTTCCCAAAAACAAAACATTTTGTTTGTGTCCTTCCAATAAGTCCAGGAAAATCTCAGGTTATGTAATCATTTATGCTATCTTTCTCACACCTCTCCGTACCTCTACAGTGCTGGGGTTATTCTGCGTTGCCAAGGGAACTTGCTTTTGAATTCAAAGTGATTTTGACTCAGAAATACCGACAGACTGTGCCCACAAAGCACTTCTATCACTGAATGCTCATCCTCTCATTGCAACACTTTCACTTGCAAATCAGACTGGACAAGCATGGGTGCTGCAAAAGAACTGTCATAATTACAAAGGGATTCAATCACAAAAACATCAAAGCAGAAATACAAAACGACTTGTCATGTACTAAGCAAGCGTAACGCTGAAGCCAGTCACAAAGTCTGAGGGGAAAAAACATTTTCAAAATTCTGATAAATATCAGGAGTTTCTCAGAGAAAAAAAAAAACATGATGCTTCAAAAAAAAAAAAAAAAAAGCCCGAAACTATGAAATTCTCTCCCAGTCCTTCCGTGACCTCTCCACCCTACCCGAACTCGAAACCCAGCTGAAAACACATCTCTTCATGTTATGGTACTCGGGCTTCTAAATTCAACCGTATCTGTTCTGTCCTTGTATTTTTTTGCTCTTATATTTTGTGTCAGTGTTTGCCTTTCTTTCACTGTGCTTTGTGCTACTGTTAGTTATACTGTTTTCATTAATAGCAAGCTATTCAGTGCCAATACGTTTCATTTGAAGTCCACGGTGACGCTTGATGTTAATAGGTTGTGCACAACTGAAGGCAGTAACTGGATCATTACAAGATTATGGGATAATATATGGGGTAATAGAAACTCTTCACTGCACAATAGCCTGCTATAGCCTTACTCCACTTGTTATATTGCTGAATTAAGCTGAAATCTATCAAAGTAGTGAGTGGTTTATTACTGATGGACAAAGATGATAATTAACACAGTTCATAGAAACGGTCGCACAGAAATCCCAGCAATGGACAATTATTTCTCAGTCTGGTGAAGCAGCATTGAGGTAAAAGCTCATAATACTCACATGCATGAGTGACAGAGAAACTGTTGGAGGACTCCAGGTTATCTACGTTGTAATTGAGATGGAAGGGTTTCTCAGTCATGTTCTGATTGGTGTTGTAGAGCTGCACAGCGAATCTGAAAGCGCTGTGTTCTTGCACGGTGGAACGCATGAAGAGCCCACCTTTATGAAGACCAAACAGCAATGAATCAGAGATGATGCACAGATTTCATGCATATAAAGACTGTATGAATATAAAACACCTGGCTTAAATCAGCACTGGGCAGCGGCAGATCCATTTAGACACATTTATGGATGTGTTCCAACATTGTTACACACGGACTCAATTCGATTCGCCTCCATTCGTTGGAAGGAACTTTCTCTTAAGTTTACGAAAAGCGACTGATAGCTGACATGCATGCAGAGTGGAAACCTAAACATTTTCGCATACGTGTACTCATAATCGTTTTATAATTTATGACAATTCTGTTTGGTATCATTTGCGATGATTCCTCAGATTGCATTGGTCCACTTAATAGAGCGGGCTTACAATACCGGCATCGCATATAACCTACACATGCATATACACCGAAACCTTGCATCGACAAACAAAGCCTAGCGATATAAGAAGTCAAGCATATCCGGACGGACTCACCGATGTTTATCTGATTGGGGAAGCCAGCGAGAGATGTGCCGAATAGCCATAATAAAAAAAGCAGCGCGCTTTGAGCCATTTTCTCTCCTGCCTCAAAAATCAAGCCTTATAAAACGAACTGTTTGAGGAGAATCATAAACGCAGAAATCCAGCCGTGAGTGAAGCGGAGCGACTCATGGAGAACAATTCTTCTGCATGTGAGGAGAGAGACAGACTGAGAGAGAGAGAGAGGGAGAAAGAGAGCGAGAGGAAGAGGGAGAGGGACTGGTGCTGAAGATGGTCGAGGCGACTGAGAGCATCACATTCAGAGTGAGTGCGAGCGGCTCCTCCAATTGGACCAACAGGGCGATATTGATCAAACTTGAACTGACGTTGAAGAAGAAGGAGATTTGGTAACACTTTCTATGAAGCCTGGAGATTTAATGCATGCGTTGTAGAGGTTTTTCCATAATGCAGCATAGCACGCGTTGCTAGATTTGTTCACAAACGGAGCCACATTTATAATGCATTGTAACACTTAAATATTCATGTAATAAAGGTAATGCCTTTTAACGGACACTATAAACAGTTAAACCTGCCCATAAAACGTTGTAACCGCAGACACAGTGGCTTATAGTATAGTATGTATTATGTAACATAAATAAATATACAGTATATTGGAAGCAAATACAATTTCTCTGTTGTATCATAGGCCTAATATTCATATAATAAACGTCAATCATTATAATGGACATTGTAAGCAGACGTTTTGTCATAAATCATTTTAAGTAGCCTACACTTAATATAGCTGTTATAAGCTACTGTTGATATATTCTACTTACCGACTGATGTGTAAACTTTTACTAAACTAAATGTTTTAATGCATTGTAACATAATGTAACCCATGATTAATTTTGCCTTGTAATGCATTATACTGTTTAAATATATAAACATAAGTAATATGATACATTCTACCTAAAGCTATGCTCCATATTGCATGAGAACATGCATGTAATTCAGAGGCATCATGAAAAGATCAAATACATTGAGAAGCAGTAGCTACCAGTACAGGTAAAGATGAAAACCCTCCAGCCTCAAGGCACTAATATCATACTAAATGACCTCAGCAGCAGCATTTCAAGGATTCGTGGAGTTTAGCGCATGCAATTATCTTAATTAAAACATAACGTTTGATATGTGACAAGCAGCCTTTTGATGTCTTTTAGTGTGCGCATTTATTTATTAGCACTAATCTACTAATCTATGTTGCCAGTGACAAGACGCGACAAACCAAACGCTGGAGCTGCTGGCATTACATGCGAACTCAAAGTCCGTTCAATGTAACGGCAGGGTTTAGTGCAGATGGGGTGTCGCGTGGAAGGAAGGCTGTACGATATTGTTTTGGGAGGCGATGACGCGTAACATGAAGCCCTATAAATTGAGCACTATCGATCGCTTTGTTAGGAATCGCTCACTGTAGCGTCATACTGTGAAGCGATTGGATTAACAGCAGCGTGAAGTAAAGCAGTCATAATACTTTTTGGTTTGAAAAGAGAAAATGGCTAAAGATGCTTAACAAAAAAAAAGTTGAATCTTTGACACGCCGTGTTTAAACGCGACGCAAACTCGCAAAGAACAATGGGCGTTTGACGCGTATGTGCACAGATCACCAGTGATCAGATCTTTTTTTTTTTTTTTAATAGCGCTAACAAAATATAACACAATGAAACATAAAGCGGGATCTCGATGTGTCTTTCAAAAAGTTTGTAATTTGACAAATCGTATTTAACCGCAACGCAAACACACACACACACACACACACACACACACACACACACACACAAATATCGAAAAGCGACGCAATGACCAAAGACGTTCATCTGACGCATGTGTGCGTAGACCAACGATTAATAACATGGCAGACGGAATGCACGAATGCGTACTGTGTGAACGCCACGAAACATAATACACTTTCGTTGACCGACGTCTTTCATATAGACTGCCGAATAGTGTGTAATGAATTAAGTGAATAATGAATGTGAACTCAGCAGAGACCAAGTTGCATTTTGTTAAGATGACCCTTTTATATTGCAGCTATTATTGAGTCGGGCTGCTGTCCATGGTGCTGAACACATTCGACTCCAGTCAAATGTAATTTCGTTTATTGTAGATTGATGATGTGGAAAGATTGCCCTGGAGTATACGTTATATTACAGCGTTCAATACTGTGTATTTACATAAGCGATTAGGTACTGCGTAAGTCTGTGTAACTTTGCCCTGTCTCAACCAATCAATACACAGTATAAAATTATAATTACACATTAATATATAATATAGAACTTCTACATAGTTTAACAGTTGTAATACATTTATTTGAGTTTTTTTTTTTTTTTTCTTTTTTGAGATTTTTAACTAAGGCACATATAGCCTTGCATTGTCTGTCCTCCGTGTATTTTTACCAATCGGAAGAACAATTCAAGGATGACAGTTCCATTTATCGTGGGCTGCAAAGCTCTACCAAAATTGAGTTTTTAATTGCATTGCAGACAGACAAGGCTTTAGCTATTGATACTAAAATTGGCTTGTGCCCCCAGTGCAGCATTGCAAAGGGAAACGTCATTGCAAGTTCCCTTCAACAGCAATCCTGCAATCACTAGCAAATGTGCTCACCAAAATGAGTAATAAAGAAGATGTAGTAGTTAATTTCAAAGCATTCTGTTTTTGGTCTTGAGAGATTTTAATTCCCCACCATCTCTTAAAACCAAGTACAGTGTTTCAAAATGGCTCAAGAACTGATAATAACAAAATAACTAAGACATACAGCATATAAAGATTCTTTTATGGGTTTTTCTGTATTAAAAACTATTTGAAAAATCTCTGAAAAGTCTTAACTGCAGATGTGCAGATTTTGAGATATGACAGGTATCATCAGATGAATCTCTGTAATCTTGTGTGGTTAGGCATATGAAGTGTGTTTCATGAAGATGAGAGTCAACCGCAATATACAGTACTCTTCTCTACATTAATGTGTCACTGCGAAGAGCAAATGAGACCCCAGCATTGATTTTTCTGGGACTGTCATCATTGTCATCTACTTGTGAGCACTTAGGTCATTCACCTTATCATCATCATCACATAAAATCTGATCCCATTATCATTAAAGGTTACGGTTTCATTACTGCACAAAGGCAATAAAGGCAATTGATTAGATATGAAGATATAAATAAGCATGTTTTATCAATTATTGAAACACTAAGGAAATGAAAGAACTGGAAATCCTAAAAACCAAACAATCAAACAAAACATTGTTCTGTCAATCCATGACAAACACCTGTAGTTCAGTCTAACAAGTGGGAAATAAACATTAAGGATGTGACCAAACATTCAAACACCGAACGACAAACACAGCTGTAGTACATTTAATTTTATTTGCATAGTGCTTTGCAAAATACAGATTATTGCAAAGCAGCTTCACAGAAATAGCTAAGTGAATAGTGAATAATGGATAGCATTTATCACTTTATGTTAGCGTATGCTGGTAAAGTTATAACATATGTGTATAATATTGTCAATTGAAGTATTGCATTGCTCAAAATAAACATAAACAAGCAAGCAAACGCTACTATCACAATATTAGAACATAAAACCACTATGAGAGAACATAATAAGACATTATAAGAGCACTTTTTACCCTTGTACAGTATGATTGATAAGATACTATGTACTATAAATCTAATGCTCAGAGTCCAATGCTGTGTAACTCTTTCGTTCATCTGATCTGGTGATAAAAAAAAAAAAAAAATAATAATAATTATATATATATATATATATATATATAGGATGTGTGCATGCATATACAGATACATTAATTTAAATAATAATAATAATAATAATAATAAACACATTTCAGGATTACAATTATTATTAATAATTTTTTGAGTTTAAGTAAAAAATATTTATTTCCTAATTGTTATACCACTTGGGGTTTTCAGAGTCATTAAAGGTGCAATTTCTGCACCACTGAGAGAGTGAAAATGAAGTGAACATTTGTAAGCTTGTATAAAAGCAACATCACATTTGTAATAACTCGCCACATGCATTTTTAAACAAAATTAGCTTTTCCCTTATTTGTGGAACTTATTTTTTTCATTAACCCATTAACAATTCAATCCTATTCCCCAGTGCATGTTTCTGGTAGTTATATCCTGGATGGATGTGGTGGGGTTGGATGATACAAAGTAACATCAATGTTTACGTTTCCTGGAACCTCTGAAAAGGTGAGACTTTTTAATCTTTGCTTGTCGTGGTGATGGCCCAGATGTGTCACTACCATTCATTCACATTACCCCACATCTTGACTTGAAAAACATGCTCTGGAAAACTGCGGGATGCAATGACAGGGGCAAAATGGCATCATTCAAAGAGACAGTTGTCTCAAGCCCCTCTACATCAGTGGAGCCCAGTGACATTTAAACGGGGAAAGAGCCAATTACTCTTTTTTTTTTCCCCTCCCCACACCGATAAGGTTGATGTCAAGTGCTCGGCTACTTACATAAAAACAAGTTTCCTTGAGTTTATGTTTACCCGTGGCATCGAAAGCCATGCAATTGCACACCATCAACTAAATTGCAACTTCCTGAAGTGAGTACTGGACTTCGTACATGGTGTTGTGTCGTCTTCTGTATTCAAAATGGCCTTATTGAGAAATACTGTGATTGAGATTATAGCTATTGAAATGTGTCACGACGCTAGAGTCGGCGTGACACACTTACAGAAATAACCGCTTGGACAGTCTTTAAACGCCACATCGAGGTCTGTCACAACGGTCCTCATGCGATTTGGTTTCTTAGCAAACGCTCTTTGCAGAAGTGTGACAGAGGCTTCTGTGTTATCAGCTGAGCAGACTGACACACTTACAGGCCCCCGGGGCCAAAACAGGCGTGGTCATGTGACCGCACTCCTCAGCATGACTGCATGAATCTCCTGAACGGAGCAAAGAAACACGTGCGGAGAGCTTGCCGTTTCATACGAGGGAGAGGAGCAAACTGAAGTCACATGAAACGTCATTTACAGCTCTTTACCACTGACTTATGTCAGACTGACATGGGATATTCAGCAAGAAAACATATATGGTGGGGCTTGATTTTAGCCAATGAAAATTTATGGGATTGTGACAAGTAGGTGTTGTGTATTAGAGCCGATATGGGAAGGATTTGTCAAGAAAAGTGAAAAGTGGCTTTTCAGAGATGAAGCAAGTTAAATTTTCATGAAAAAAATATGTGAATTATAATTCCTTCAAAATAGGGCCAGGAATGAGCATTTAGAAAGTAATCAGGGTCATTTTTAATTTCCTATAGTTTTTAACCTAGCTATTCAGATGGGATGTCTGCTTCATGATGAGAACCACCTAAATACAGGTAAACATTTGTCTAAAACACTTCACTTCAGCAACATTTTAACCATGATATGCACGATTCAAGTCATAAATGCCAGTATGTGACATTTCCTTTTGAGAATGTCTAGGTAAAAACGTCCATTATAGAAAGTTTGTTATATGGACTGTTAAATATTTTTAGAAAGAGATGGATTGTTATATTTGGACAAATAAAAAGGCGTAATATAAAAGATTAACAGAAATTAATGAATAAATATTCTTTAAATAAATAAATAAATAAATAAATACGGTTTGTGATAAAATGGAATTCTGGCTAATTAAGGGCCACTATTTATTTATTTATTTATTTATTTATTTATTTACCAACACCTTATATAATAGCTAAATTCATCTCTGTCTGCACTCAACTACTAGAGGGTAATTCAAATTTTTGATTGTGCTAATATTTTTCCTGAAGACAGATACACATGTATAGTGATGAAAGCTAAAATATTAAATGTCATGGATGAATAGTTACTGGGTAATCCACTATGTTGTAGACGGAGGTAATGGCAACTTTTCTCCTGAAATTCAGAGTCACGTTACAAGGGGGTAAAAATGGCTTCAGAAAGATGGCAGTGTCATAATGTTATTTTTACAAATAGATTGGTAGTTCTGTTAGTAAAATCTGTTGACTTTAGCAATCTCTGTTGCATTATGTGCCAATGGTGATCATTTAAAAATGGAGAAACAGCACTTTTCAAAATTTTCTCCAAAGTTTGCATGCCTGTAACATAAGTAGTATTAAAGATAATGCCCTTTTAGATATTGTGTATCTTAACAAACTTTCCTTTTGGCATCTTTATTTTTAATGCTCTATGAGATTCAGTTCCAGAGATATTGGAATTTCAATATGACTCCAGAAGTAAATCATTAAAATGTACATATTTTCAGTGGTCAAAAACCAAATGTGGGTCAGTTTGAAAAAAAAAAAAAAAGAGAGACTTCTTTTCTTTAAAAGAGGAATGCCTAAAGAACAAAAATAATGTTAAAACTAGAGATGTATCTTGTTTCTTTCTGTCATGACAACTGCATTGAGTGCCATAATTTTCCAAAGTTTGCGTGCCTATAACTAAGTATTAAATATATTGCAATATTATTTTAGATTGTAATTCTTAGATTGTATTAGATTGTAAAACTTTTCTTTTGGAATCTTCATTTTCAAGGCCCTACATCATTCAGTCCCAGAGATATGGGAATTTGGTTGGAAACCAAATGTTGGTCACTTTGTATGTAGCCGATGCTTATTTTAGTCAAAGAACAATTTTCGAAGAAGAAATAATGTTGAAATTAGAATTGTATCTTGTTTTTCTCTTTCAAAACAATTGCATAGAAAATACCTGTTTGAGTCTCATAAATACTCTTTTTCCAAAATGTGTGTGCCTGTAACTCAAGAAGTATTAAAGTTCTTAATATAATTTTAGATTCTGACTTTTCTTTTGGAATCTGCATGGTTTAATCCCAGAGATATTGAGATCCAAATTTAGTATCCTACCTATTTTCAATGGTCAAAAACTAAATGTAGTTTTGTGTTTATCTAGTCATTACTGTTTGCAATCCAAATATGCAAATAATAACAGTAACCCAGAGATTAGGGCTGTACAGTGTGACACGCCATATTATGAATGACCTGGACTAATTGTTAACTCTAGGTAAAGTATGAACAGTGTGAAATGTAAAATAAGATTACCCAGGCGAGAGATGTTAAATGTTTGGGTTACTATCAGTATTTCTGCCAAATGTGCCCTTTAGCAATGGATACGTCTTGATCTATGACTATGCTTCATATTTTATAGCAATAAAAAGAAAAAGAAATTCTAATAATTAATCCAGGTGAGGCAAATGTTGGTTTACTGCTGTAAATGTGTGGCGAAAGCAGCCACACTTCCCAGTGAGCGTGGGATTTGTTTTAAACATGTTACATTACTGCATATTTAAACTCTTGGTAGTTTCAGAAGCTGTTAAAATGAACAAAATCTCTTCTTCCAAATAAACCTGAAACTGATTCAAATATAGACTCTTATGAATAGACTATAGAAAGCAAGGTAAAGTGTCTGTACTTGACCATTTCGGTGCATTTTTAGCACTCAGATAGGTTGTTTTGACAGAGGGAAACAAGATACAATTCTAATTTCAACATTATTTCTTCTTCAGACATTTTTCCTTAAATAAAATAAGCATTGTCTGCATACAAAGTGAGCAACATTTGGCTTTTGACCACTGAAAATGGGTAACATTCAACAATCTGGACATGGAGCCTCATTGAGATCCCCATATCTCCGGGACTGAATGATGTAGGGTCTTGAAAATTAGGATTCCAAAAGACAAGTTTATTAACAACTAGAATCTAAAAACTGCAATATCTTTATTACTTAATGAGTTATAGGCACGTCAACCTTGGAAAAAGAACATTTATGGCAGTCAGACAGGTATGTTCAATGCATTTGTCTTGACAGAAAGAAACGAGCTACATCTCTAGTTTAAAAATGATTTGTTCTTCAGACATTCCTCTTTAAAAGAAAAGAGGTATCATATATTTTTTTTAACTGACCCACCTTTGGTTTTGAGCCATACTGAAATTTTAATAGCTCTGGAACAGAATCTCACAGGGCATTAAAAATAAAGATGCCAAAAGGAAAGTTTGTTAAGACCCAATGTCTAAAAGGGCATTAAGTTATCTTTAATACTTCTTGAGTTACAGGCACGCGAACTTCGGAGAAAAGCTTGAAAAGTGCTGTTTCCCCATTTTTGAATGGTCACTCTTGGCACATAATGCAACAAAGATTGCTAATGTCTGCAGATTTTACTAATATCACTACCAATATCTGTGTAAAAATAAGATAATGATGCTGCCATCTTTCTGAAGTCATTTTTACCCCCCTGTAACTTGACTCCCTCTACAAAATAGTGGACTAATCAGTAAATATTCAAAATTAAAATTAAAATTTTGAGCCAGGGACCTCTGGTTGAGTTGACACAGAATGTCCCTAGAACAAAATACCCATGATATGTCCAGTCAGATGGCAATTTCATTTGCATGGATTCAGCTTCACACAGGGGATCATGATTTGGCTGCTTAGCTTTAGCATTTATCCCTTGCTGAAAGATGCCAAAAACAGGGGAGAGAATCAGGAATGTTGTCTCAGGAATGGTGCGATGAGCCCACTGAGGATTTCTGTGGCAGATATACATACATACATACATACGGTACAAACATACCGATTTATTTGGAGGGAAATGAGTGTTTTCCTGTTTGAATGCTTTCCTCTGTCCACTGTCATTGACATCTCAGTGCATGCACTAGCCTGGGGAACGGAGACCTTATGCACAGCAGTAGTGAAGGGTTTGGGGCTGTGCTCTTTCCTGCAGTGACATCAGCCAATCAGCATTATCATGGCATAATTTCCCTGTGATTCGAGAGAGATGAGTCACATGGCTGTGGCTCAAAATATGCTGAGTGCCAATCCATACTGCATCCTTCCAGAGCTGAACGCACCAGCCAAACAACTACCACCGACACGAAACGGATAACTTTCTCCAACTATCATAGACCTCCTTGATTTAGACTGCATGACATTTATCTTTGCAAAAGGCAAAAACTTGCACTGAAACCCTTGGGCTAGCTCCTTGTAATTAAATCAACATGATTCATCAGACGCTTGCGCTCTCCACCGTTTCACCATTTGAATGAACCTGTCTGTGTAAAGCAGCAGCGCTCTGACCCGTCTCCTCTGTTCCTGACACTCTATTACAATCAATTATGCATCTGAGTCATCCCTTCAAAACAGATCAAGTCGGCCGCCATGCTCTAAGATTAATATTATAAGCGTTACACCTCCATCTGATCACCATGGATATCACACCTACAGGCTGTGGGTAGAGTCAAGCGCCTGGCGAAGTGACAAGCACTCATGTGTTCTCGGCAGCTGCCGGCGTGCCCCTCGGCTCTGTCCAGCGAGGTGGGTATTGTTAGATACTGCGTGGCTAATTGAGGGGAAGAAAGAGGTTGTCACGGCTAATGAAAGAGGTGAGGTGGTATGTCATTTAGACGTCGCTTCTTTTCAGTCATCACTCCTTCGTGTGTGTCGTCGGGGGATATAATCGCTCCACTACAAGTAGAGACGTCAGGGGAGTCTTAAGCGAAAGCACTGCATTATTACCTTTTGAAATATCATTAAATGTATGTGGAATAAATATGACTCTAGTGGCATAGCTGTTTGCAAAACATAACACACTAGCATTGCTTTGCAATTAAAAAGGCCTAAATGTGGTCAGATAGAGCGGTTTGCAGCTCAGTGCCAATTAGAACTTGTATTGTCTGTCCCTGCAGTCTGATTGGACAAACAACACAATGGCACACATTTCCAACTCTAATAGTAAATCTGCTTTCCACAGACAGCCATAAAATAGCTCCGCACCTTGCAGTGGTAGTTAATGATATTGGATTCGTACATAAATACAGCTTATGTGTGGCAAAGGTTGATATAATGCCTGTCTGTTGTATTTAATAAGAAGAAAACACTGGCAACTACAGTGCAGGGAAAACAAACAAAAAAAAAAGTTTGTTGTTGCTTGTCCATTAGGAGACAGAAAGAGATGGGTTGTTATACACTGAGAAAGAGTTAAATGACCATGCCATTTATTTAAAGTACATTTTTTGTTGGTCTAATACTGGGTGACAAATGTATTTTTTTGTGGTGGGTTTTTTTTGTGAGTACATAACAGAAAATACGATGCATATTTTAAAAATACATGTCTTTATTTATAGTAAGTAAGCTACGTTAAACATTGATTAACAAACAGTTTTTAGCTTTATGTAAAATAGATTTAAAAATACTTTCATATTATAGCTTGATTAGCATTTGTCTATGGTGAAATTAAGTTGTATAAAGCCAAAACATCATTATGTTGACCTATGATTGACCTATAATTTTATTATTATTATTATTATTTATTTATGCCAGTTTTCTTAGGATAAATAAAAAGAGATCTAATATTGCATATGCATAATGGGAATGAGTAATAAATGTTTATTCTCTGAGATCAATAAATAGACAGGTAGAGAGCCCTCAGTAGTGAAGACCACACTGTATGAATGCAACCTTAGCCTGAGTGATTGAAACCATGAATAAATCACTTTTTGCAAATAAACATGTCATGTGAGAAACAACGGCTTGTATTGTGTGCACACTGTCAGCAATAGGTGTGGTTACTGCTGTCATCTCATAACTTCTCCTAAAAGAATAAACAGAGTCATGCGTCTGCCAAATGCTGTTTCTCCTCTGTGATGTAGTGATCCTGAGCGTGTGTACTGGGGCTGATGGGAGTCAAACACTGGCTGCTGAATCTGTAACGGGTTCTAGTAGACTCGAAGCCTGTATATATAATGCATTATGGAGGTTTTCATAATTCCTTATAATGCATATTGTAATGCATTACGTTTCCTTATAAGTAACCACAGTAATAATGGCTACACCTTTTATAGATTATACAACACATTATAGTAGGATATAAAACATGAAATGTGGTGTTGATTATGTGTTTTATGCAATATACTTCTTAAAATGTGCAACCAATCACATGCATTATGAGATAAGAAAGCGTCGTGCAGGAAACCTTCACCCACACTATTGGATTCTGTTGTCGAGGCAGTAGGTGGTTCTCACACATAATGCAGGGAAGACAAATTTGCTGTTCTGTACGCCCTGACTCAATGTGATGTATTGATGTTGATGTGTGCACACAGGCACTTCATGCACTGTGATTTTCACCCATGTGTCATCCATTTACCAGGGTTTAGTAATTTCTTAACCCCTTTTTCACATGCAAAACAGCTATAATGGAGGACTCTGTAGGTGTTCCTGTGGAAACACTTTAGATCTGGGAACACTTTTAACTAGTTGCTTATTACCATGCATATTACCAGTACATTGGCTGTTTATTAGTAGGGTCTGATGGGACCAAAGGCGCCCCAGGGTAAAAGACTGCTTTGATATTATTTTCCTCTAAACCACTAGATGGCAGAAAAACATGGGGTAGCACTTTACAAATCATTCACTTTTCAAAATGCACGTGCAAATTTGGCTGATCCTTGACGTGACCGCGGACAGCAGCGCAGCAAAGTTAATTCTGTACTTACTTGATCTAATATTTGATGTTTTTAAAAATACTGTAGATTTAAGTACCAGATGTGAAGCGCTAAAATTACTGAATATATTTTGAGGCAAAGGTCTACTTAATAATTTTCGGTTTTGTTTAAGATAATTAAAGCAGCAGTTTTTAAATAGCGAAATAATATGTAAAAGTATGGCATTTGGGGTAAAAAGCGCCCCTGCTGTTGGGGCTAAAAGGCACAGTAATTAACATGATAATTAATAGATGGCTAACTTTTCCATTTGTTGACATGAAGTGGTAAATATCATATATTACGTTGAGTGTCCATCTTAGAGACAATCACCATGTTTAAAATGAAACCATCATATTTAAAAATGTATTATTCATCTCATATAATAAAATATAATTTGTTGTTACTACTGTAAATCTATATTAAATTATCTGTAGTTTAAAAATCTATTTTTTATATTAACACATTTTAATAAAATAATAATTATTTTACTCATCAAAAAAGCAGAAAATAGTACAAACAATCACTAAAGTGCTTGTTTTGAACCAGTATTAACTTATATTAAGTATTGAACAAGTATTAAGTATTAACTAAAAAAAAAAAAAAATCATTATTTTAGCTAAAGTATTTGTATCAATACTGTTTGCCTTTTTCCCCATGCTGGTGAACCTTTTACCCCGTGTGTGGGGTAATAGGCCCCCCTTGCCATCTCATACATTTATAAAATTTGTAAACAAAATAAACCACTTGTATGATTTATTTTCACTCAAAATCTGTTTTTTTCAGCAATCATACATTTTGAGCGCAGTGCAAAGTACATTTTTTTTCTTAAGGGGGCTTTAGCCCTGTTGTATCCTATTTATAAAGTGCATATTAATGCCTTTATCTGCATGTGTAAATTCTCCACCCCTTAATTCGACCACATACCTAAACTTAACAATCTAAATCTAACCTAATTAACTATTAATAAGCACCAAATTGGCATTTTATTGATGGGCAATTCTTAGTTAACAGTGAATATGTGTATCTAAAGCGTTATCATTTCTGTAAAAGTTGTCTTGTTGTAGGTGGTGTAACATGGTGGACAATGCATAAATCTGATGACAGAAAGCTTTTTTAAAATTAAAGAAATTTAATTACCTCAGTGCCCACTATCAACATTATTATAGGGACCAATTCTCACTATTAACTAGTTGCTTATTGGCATGTCTATTATTAACATATTGGCTGTTTATTAGTACTTATAAAGCACATATTCTGCATGACCATAGTCTACATCCCTAATCCTACCCTTTACCTAAATTTAACAACTACCTTACTAACTATTAATTAGGACTTTATTGAGGCAAATGTCATAGTTAAAGGAGAAGTCCACTTCCAGAACAACAATTTACAGATAATGTACTCACCTCCTTGTCATCCACAATGTTCATGTTTTTCTTTCTTCAGTCATAAGGAAATTATGTTTTTTGAGAAAAACATTTCAGCATTTTTCTCCATATAATGGACTGATATGGTGCCCCGATTTTGAACTTTCAAAATGCAGTTTAAATGCGGCTTCAAACGATCCCAAATGCGCTTGTAAATGATCCCAACCGAGAAAGAAGGGTCTTATCTAGCGTAACGATTGGTTATTTTAATAAAAGCAATACAATTTATATACTTCTTAATGTCAAACGCTCGTCTTGTATTACTCCGCCTGGACTGTTTTTGTTCTGGGTCATGACAGTTAGGGTATGTTGAAAAACTCCCATCTCATGTTCTCCCTCAACTTTGAAATCATCCTGTATTGCTGTTTAACCGTTTTTGTTAAGGGTGTTTGATCTTCTTTGCATGTTCACTTTGCAAAGATTTGGTTGAGAAGGCAAGACAAGCGTATGAGATTAAAAAGTATTTAAATTGTATTTTGTTAATGAAAATAACCGATCGTTTTGCTAGATAAGACCCTTCTTCCTCGGCTGGGATCGTTTACAACCGCATTTGGGATCATTTGAAGCCGCATTTAAACTGCATTTTGGAAGTACAAAATCGGGGCACCATATCAGTCCATTATATGGAGAAAAATGCAGAAATGTTTTCCTCAAAAAACTGAAGAAAGAAAGACATAAACATCATGGATGACAAGGGGGTGAGTACATTATATGTGAATATTTGTTTTGGAAGTGGACTTCTCCTTTAATGGTTTGTTAATATCAAGAATTGGACCTTAAAATAAAGCGTGACTCAAAATGGACTCATGAGTCATTTCTGAGCACATAGGAATTTATCAATACTGGCACCTCTCACCGTGGACCCCAGGTGCAGACTATCAGAGCTGAGTCCTTGATGTTTGCACCTGAGATTGAACTGTAGGTGGTCTCAGTTTGTATTTGTGGTCTTCTTTCATATTGCTATTCTACACATTTTGGTCACTTTAAAACTGTTGCAAGGATCAAAGCAGCGGCATTAAGGAGCTTTGAGTTGTAATCCCAGTGTTCAAACTATCCTAATGAAATTGGTGGTCAAAGATATCAGAGTATTTTGACTGGGGTGCTTTGAGATTCCATCTGGCAGTGCACACAGACCTCTACAGTCAGCAGGTTTGTTTTGCGGGCTGACTTGTGCATATTCAGCAATAATGACCGTGAGCATTTGACACAAGGCTGCCCATGATGGGAGGGACAGCAGGGGATGGGATCTGGGCCATGATGTTCCTAATGTCCCCAACACTTGTAAATTCTTTACTCTCAGGTTAATGCAATGACTGGCAGGACCCGGAGAGATGTGAGGTCAGCCCACTGTTTAATAAAAGCATGCAGAGAAGATCCTCTGCATTGGCAAGTAGGACAAATACTGTCTTAAAACGACTCTGTGGATGGACTGAGTTTCTGGACTTTACTCGAAACGAGGTCACCTAAATTTGCAAAAATACTATGAAAAGTTTATGATCATTTGTGAGATTCTCAGAGCTCCCGAGACATAAGATTGCCAAGAAACAGGGTTTAACTGCAGAAATATGGGGATTGATAAAATAAATAAATAAAAAAATAAGAGCTTTGATGTGACTGTCTATAAAAGTGTTGCTCTGAGAAAACGTTGCCATTTGTGCAATTTTGAAAATAGGTTTGTGTGTTTGTTTGTTTGTTTTATTTATTTAAAAAAAGTTACTGCTGAACTTAAGAAGCACTGAGAGGTATATACATATTATTTACAAGGATATTTGCTGATCACAAAATAAAAAGCAATAATTTAATAAATAAATAAATAAAAAAATACAATTATTTTGCATTACACAAATTACATCAGTAGTAAGTTGAGCAGTTTCACGTAGCACACAACGCCACCATTTCCTGAGAATACAATGCTCACTATTTTTAATCTTACTACAAGCTTTCTTTTCCAGCAAACATTTTCATAATTATAAATTACAAAGTAAAATTTTGGGCAAGCCTTTTTAAAGTAGTATAATCTAATAAAAATGCATATTGAAATTCTGCTGCTGTTGGTGTACTGATAAAAAAAAAAAAAAAAGATCTGGGCTTGTATTTAGCATGTGCATCTATCATCCAGTCACCTCTGTGCTCAAGTTTGTGACTAATAAAATCACAAACAAGCCTTTGGCCAAATGACAAGGTTCATTTTTCAGCTTGTGTGCCGAGTTAAGTAGCCTCTAATATGTGAGTGTATAAATAGAGGGGAAGGGACCACTGACAAATGTCTAGCCATAACAGTCGGGAGAAGGAAAAGCAGACGGCACAGTGTCATTTTGAGAGGTGATATCTCACTGCCGACGCTGGATGAGAGGTCTTATTGACACTTGAGCAGGTGGCCTGACCCCAGTAACATTTGTAACGGAGTTGCAATATATCTCTCGGAATAACGTCGATACGTGTGCCAAGCCTGTTCAGTCGTCGTCAGCTCGGCCAATTATGTTGTGAGTGTGGTCCTGCACCTTTCATATCCCTGAGCGGTCACATATGAACAAAGGTTCAATTGTTGGCCGATCACGTACCTCACATTCCTAGGCGGTGAAAGTGCTGTGGATAAAAATGGCTGCAAGTGTTGAATTGCCAGTAATTCACCACAAAAAAGAAAGTCAAAAATGCTGCATGGCATGACATCCAAGTCAAAAATGCTAATGGGTACACTTTATGTATGTATTTATTTTCCATTTTATCAAATGTGTTGGTCTCACCACTATATTAGGTGGTCTTAACTAAAAATAAATACAATGTACTTATTGCGTTTGTATTGCAAAACACCATTGCTGCTGTTGAGGTAGGATACAGGTTAGGGAAAGGTTTGGTGGTATGGGCAGGTTTAAGGGTGGGTTAAGGTGTAAGGGATGGATCAACAGTGTAATTATAAATGTAATTTCAGAAATTAGTTACAGATGTAATTACATGCAGGTAATTTTTAAAACATAATTACAATGTAAAAACGTATATGCACACAATAAGTGCATTGTATGATTGCAAATTTATAAATTAAATGTAAGTTAATAGTAGTTAAGGCCACCTAACATAAAGTGGGACCAGTGTACCTAAAACAACTTATTTGAATATCTTTATTTAGTCTTCAACAACAGTGACACATAAAAAAGTTCAGTTCTTTCCTAAAAGAAAGACATACCATACCTTTATATTTAATCTAGTATGTATGTACCAAGAAAGTCAAAATACCCGGAAAGAGATGAATTTGCATTGCCATTCATCTCAATGACAGTTGCTTGGCTGGCGCAGGACCCCTTGGAGGTATGCAATCTGCTTGCTGCCATCTTTGCTTAGTTTCATGTACTTTTTAGCAATCACCTGCAATGTAAATGCCATGTGACTACTTACTATGGAGCACCAGAAAATGTATGTCATGATTATGCTGATTGGCTGATGATACCACAAGAACACCCATTGTTTTTTTTTTTTTTTCATATTTTTATTCATAATTACATTATTAATTAAAGTAAATTCTAATAATTTAATGACTAATTAATTTAATACATTTACTAAACACATTAATAAGTGTACCTCTTTAAAGCATTACAGACGACTATTGATTAAAAAGTACTTTTAATAATGTAGAACTTTTAATTTGACATTACAAACATAGTACTTACGGTACAGTAGTACAAAATGGCCCAGAACAGTGCACAAGTATGTAAATTTGAATAGATCTTACAGACTAACAAATGAATTAGGGTCATTAGAGTTGATATGTGTAATTTCTGCAGTACTAGTGAAACCAAAGAGAATTCCGAAAATATCTCCTTAGAAAATGTGAGTGGTGCTTGCCAAACTCACCACCACGATGCTAGGGTGTTGTGGGTGGTTGGCAAGACGTTGCTTTGCAGCTGCTAAGGTGTTCTGAGTGTTTTTAGAGCATTGCTATGTGTTTTATACTTAACACTATGCAACAGTCTAAAAATTTCTAATCCTAAACATGACGAATGTTAACAGTGATGGTCGCTTTAGGACAAGCAGGCAGTCCAGCTCCACTATTTAGGCACTAAATTATGTCAGTTCATTCAAGCATTACTGACTTTAATCTACAGAAATCTAAAGAAAGACGACAAACTCAGGTATCAGTGAAGCCCTTTTCCGTCCCAGAATAGTCCAGTACGATCACACAATTATCTTCCCGCACCAGCGGAGGCACATTCATCGCCAGCAGCTACGCTGTTATCTGCACGGGTTCGGCTCTGCCATGGCTCCCAATTAAAGCGAACATAGCATTAATAATGAGCTTTTAATCAATTCCTCACCCTTCATGCTGTGAATGCCCTGACTGGCGCAATCAAGATAGAGATTGTTCCAGCTGACACACGAGAATGTTTTCCAGAGAACTTCGGCGTCTCTGTTCTGCTTAATGCGGGCGGGTATTTTAGCACCCCTTCGCATCTGCATCTTACAGGAGTTGAAAGCACCTCGGGATGTCGTGCGGAGGTCCACGCCGATGTTCTCGGCGAGATGTGTGGGTGGAGGTGGCGCATTTATTTGTGTTTTCTGAGGTGCAGAGACGCCAGCGTTCGGGATGGAGTAGCCTGGATATTCAGCGTGAGCGCTGGCCTTGAGGTGCAGGAGTGTATTGTAAATAAAAGAGCCCTTGTGTAGCTTGCAGACAGAAAGTGTGCACTCGCTGGAGAAGAGTTGTTCTGAATAACCTTTTGATGCTGTCAAAAGAGAGGCAGGAGAGAGCTGTGTGCTCCAAGGCATGAGTGGGTGTTTCGATGAAGCAGTCGGAATACATTTCTGTCCTTTTTTCTCGTTTTAAGCTGCACATATACCATTTGCGGATTTAGTTGTGTTTACTTACCCACAGAGTGATAGTTGAATGCTAATGAGACTCTTACTTAAGGGAGTGCTTACTTAGTGATAATAAGAAATATACACTAAAATAGGAAAGAAAACACAATAAGAAATGGGTCTGTCAGTAGAATGTAATCAAATGAACAGCATAATTATTGCTTAATCAGTCAAACACCGCTGGAAAACATTTGCTAGGAAAACCCACATTTTTACAGGCATTCATTATTTTGGCAGATGCGGTACTGAAAAATTACAAATTGTCTTATGAAGACATTTTACTGTAGTTTTATTTTCATATCATTGAACATCATTTGTCTACAGTCCACAACAATTTATTTGGCAGATGATTTTGCCATCTGTCCAAGGTAGTCTTTAAGGGTTCGTTTGTAGAACACAAAAGAAGATATTTTGAAGAATGCTTAAATCGAGTCCAAAACAACTTTATATTTTTAAGATATTTTTCAAAATATCTTCTTTTGTGCTCCACAGATGAAAGGAATGCAAACAGGTTTGAAAAGACATGACATTGAGTAAAATGATGACAGACTTTTCATGTTTTGTATTTACATTTTAAAGGGGTCATCGGATGCCCATTTTCCACAATTTGATATGTGTAACGAGGACGCTGAGGCCGAGTTAAAATCCATGTGCGGTAGTTTATTAAAGGCAGTTGCAACAAACAGGTATGAGAAGGCAGGCAGAGGGTCAACACCGAAGCAGCAGTCCAATCTGTCAAGATTTAAGGGGTTAATCCAAAGGGTAATAGTGAGCAGGAAGGCAATAGGTCCAAACCAAAACATCAGTCCGATCAGGCAAACAAAACAAAAGGTAATCCAGGTAATCGAGAAAACAGGGAACCAGG
Source organism: Labeo calbasu (assembly GCA_019740295.1). Taxonomy (NCBI): domain Eukaryota; kingdom Metazoa; phylum Chordata; class Actinopteri; order Cypriniformes; family Cyprinidae; genus Labeo; species Labeo calbasu. The sequence goes on from JAHKKF010515658.1 coordinate 27,353, forward strand.
CAGAATCATACACAGAATAAGCAGGCATAAAAAAACAGGATAAACGCTTTGTAAGGCAGGTAAACTGGCAATACTTCACGATGGGCACTTGTAAGGTATACAGCAATCAAACAGAAAGTGTGTGCAGAGGAAGGAGAGGGAGTGAAACACAGTCAGTACTCAGGTGAGGGCTCCCTCTGCTGGTTTGGCATTACAATATGATTCTTTAGGGTCTTAATGAAAAGTCTATAATATACTTTGGTTTTAATTTCTCAGTGGTAGTGTAAAACAACACTCTTTTAACCTTGTCAAAAAAACAGCTCTGTTCACAGCAACCCATTTCAGTGTATGTCCCTTTAAATTCTAATGAGCTCTGCTCACCCCTCTCTTCCGTGGTTAGAGTGAGACTGTTAACTTCAGCTACGATTTGCAAAAATGTATGAAATAAACTTATACTCACATCTTTAGGTGAAGCTGGATCACAAATGATTTGCGCGAACATATACGCATCAAGGGGCGCATTAAAAAACAACAGTAAGTCACTGCGTCTTCAGTGACTCAGACGTCGGGAGTAAATGATGACTGCTATGTTCATTTTTAAATCCAACACCAAAACACCTCAATTGCTTAGGAGACTTTCTTGTCTACCCCTCAATGGCGGACAGCTTACAGCTGACTCAGGGTGGGTCTATGCTAAAACAACTGTCAGTCAACAATCGTGGGAGGGCCTGTGCAGAACTGTCACTCTGCCAAGACTCTGTGAATGGCTTGATTTGTGAAAGGGCTTATTATTTATGGGGATGTAAAAAAAAAAACAAAACAAAACAAAAAACTCTGGGTTGATTTTTATCATTAGAGGGCACACACTGCTAAGACACATTTCAGTTCAAACATAATATAATATAATAAAAGATAAAAAAATTATCAAACTGTTATACTTATCAAATTGGTGTGACATCTTTACTGAGTTTAGCTCCAACAAAAACAAGTTTTTGTGTTCTCCAGAAAGAAATGTGACAAATGACAAGCAACGGGATATTGTGCTAGTTGCTTCATTTCCAAATTCTGCAGTGTTTCACTGGGTATGTTGTGAGTGTGTTTTAAGTGTACTATAATGGAAACACTCTGTGACTGCTGCACTTTCGGTAGGAATACTATGAGTTCTTTTAGCCGACTGTCACCTCAAATATGAACTGAGCGGTGCCTGTTTTTCATTTTCTCCCTGTCTTTTTTACCTTCAGACAACGCTCACCCAAAGCACAGAGCGCCTATTGTTTTGTGTGCTGTAATGAGCTCTTTTGCTCAGTGGACTGTGTGAATATGCAGTTTTATATTTAGCAGCACACCCCCACCACAGCACTTTTCAAAGATGCTTGTGGCTAACCCTGAATCCCCTATCGAGCCTTAAAGAAACATAAAGAGGCAAGATGCAGAGGCCTCAGTGCTGGAGAATGAAATTTCACGCATGCAGCAGGGGATAGTCACAAAATGTTGACTGGCTCTCACAAAAACAGGAGGAATCATTGCAAAATCACAACAGAGAGTAGGATATGCTCCATTATCTGGCTGAGTACAAAAAAAAACAAAGAGATGTTTGTTTGGTTTTGACCGATATATTCTGGAAAGTGCACGTGGGAGTCAATTTTCATGATGCACACTATATTTTAGACTAAAAGTTGTTCTGTTTTTTGCTCTGCTGTTTTAATGTTAACCCACAGCTTACATTTAATTGTGTTACCTAGTGTATTAAAGATCATAATCAGTCTAAAGGTCATTTAAACAACAAATTATATAACAAACAGAAATTTAGAATGATGCTACAGTATATCCAAATCAGAAAGTTAATGTCATGTGTTTTATTTCCAGGGAATGCATGAACTGATAAAATGTATAACTTAAATGCAATGTAAGGATTCACATTTACTTTGTATTCATATTTAATAAAATTATAGTCAAGTTTAACAAATAATCTCAGCTTCAGACCTCTGATGAACAGCTTCACATTGCATTCTGATTATGAAAATGACTGGAAATATTAATGCTAACATTTAATTTGCATACACAAATAATTTAAAGTAAAGAGCTGGATAGTTTTTAAGCTTTTTAAAGCTTTTAATCCACGCAATTAAAAATGCAAAAACTGCACTAAAGGTGCATCCAGTAATTTTATTCATCATCACTATAAATAATTACATCTGAAGAAATGACTTCTGCTTTCAAAATGGGCCTAAATGCATGTCATATCAGCATTCTAATAACAGCTATTTTTATTTATATATTTATTTTACATGGATTAGGTTGCTTCACGGTGGACAGCATGTTGAGATCATTTGACCAGCTCAATACCATTTGCTTCATTTCAGTAACCCAGTGGTGGATCCTGGAATAGGCAACACAGTCAGTTGCTCTGAGGCGCCACAGACCCCCCACCCCAGTATACAAGTGAAAACCCACTTTTTATACGCAGCTGCGGTAGTTTCACAACATTACACTGTGCATTGTTCCATTCGTGCCGCCCTCTTCAGGTGTTATCTGTCTGACCATAGAAACAAAATAAGCGTGAAGATAAACAAGTTAAGATGAAAATGAAATCTGCAAGAAGCCAGTACGGGTGAAATTAGTTGAATGAAAAAATAAAATACGCTCCATCTACTAAATGTAGATCTAGCCACTGATAATAAAGTAGCAGTTTTACTTGTACAATACTCCCAAGGTAAGATCCTTAAACTCACATTACTAACATTTTCACCACTGTATCAATGATTCATGTAATGATTTTTTTTCTTCTTCTTCATTTATTTGTATAATTATATTATTTCATTTTTGTGTTGTTAGGACTATGGACCCATTTCATTTTGTGTTTCCACGGTTTCGTTTCCTGTTTTGCCTTATTTGGTCACGTTCCTATCCTTGTTTAGTTTAATTATGAATCCCTTGCACCTGTGTTTCCAATTAGCCTGTGTATTTAAGTTCCTGTCTTTGCACTTTGTTGCTGTAGGATCTACTCGTTGTTACGTGTGTTATACCAAGCCTTTTCTATGGATTATCCCTCGTGTTGCTTCATTAAAAGACTACTGACATTTATTCATGCTCCAGCGTGTTTCTGTTGACAGCGTATTGTGACAGAAGACCTGACCAACACACCTCCGTGTTTGCCCCCCGTTTGTTTTCTTGTTTTTTTCAGTTTTTGTTTCTGTAGTGTTTCCCTGCATGGATCCCCTTCTTTGTCCTGATTACCACCACCTCCTCCTGCTGGAGCAGGGAGAGAGGTCGCTCGAGGGCCACACCAGACTTTCCAGCTACCCGGATGATGCGGACAAGTCCACTGGCTCCACCGGGCTCCCTCGTCCCTTCGGCTCCACCTTGGCCTGTCGTCGTCCATCCTACGCTTTGGGACTCCACTCCTCCAGCTTCGCCTTGTCCTTCCGTCCCTCCGGCTCCATCAGGCTCCTCCATCCCTGGATCCACACCTCCGCATTAGTCACCAGAGCCATTAGTTCCACCTCGGCCTTCTGGATCCTACTCGTCATCCTGGCTCATCGGCTCTCCGTCTCCACCACCTGCTCCACCGCCATCGGTCGGCACCCTGGAGTCATCAGCCCTTCCTCCTGCATGGCTCCTTCCTCTGTCAGCTCCTCCATGGGTCGTCATCATGGCTGTGGCTTGGGTCCCACCTGGCTCCTCCTGCTCCAAGTCCCTCCTGTCTCCATCTAGTCCGCCCTGGTCCCTCCTGTCGTCTCTCTGGCTCCTCCCTCCGTCGTCTCTACCCAGAACTCTATTCGTTGTCCTCCTCCCGGATGTCTGTTCTCCTCCCGAGACTCCTCCCAAGATTCCATCTATGCCCCTCTCTGTGGTTATTGTTATTTACGGCGTGAGGACGCTCCTTCCGGGAGGGGGGGTGATAATGTCAGGACTATGGGCCCGTTTTGTCCTGTGCTGCCATGTTTCGTTTACTGTTTTGCCTTATTTGGTCACATTCCTATCCTTGTTTAGTTTGATTATGAATCCCTTGCACCTGTGTTTCCAATTAGCCTGTGTATTTAAGTTCCTGTCTTTGCACTTTGTCGCTGTCGGGTCTACTCGTTGTTATGTGTGTCATATCAAGCCTTTACTGTGGATTAACCCTCGTGTTCCTTCATTAAAAGACTACTGACGTTTATTCATGCTCCAGCGTGTTTCTACTGACAGCATATCATGACAGTTTGTAGTCTACATCTTATTTGAAATTAATAATTGATTTTAGTATATTTTATTTTACAAACATGGGTATTATAGTATACGGTTTTGTGTGTATGTTTTATGATAACCCTTTTGTGTATTTCTGGGAGTTAAAAAAAAAAAAAAGGTATTCCCTACTTATCACAGAGTAAAGAAATTCAATACTCTTGCAATAAATAAATAAAAAGTGGATTAAATGAACTTTAGACTGAATGTTAATTCAGGCATAATTGAACTGTCAGTATTATTTTAGACTTTTTTCCATTAAAAGATGACTTCTAAGGATTACTGCTGGTCTGATGTTGAACAAAGCCATGCTTTGTTTTCCACATCAATGAGAAATATTGTTTCGTCAGTAACGGTAACTTGCTGCACGCCTCGATAAGTATGTGCTAAAGAAAAGACTCGCATAGCTTTATAGTTTTATTGACATGCACAACGTGTATCTCAATCCCACTTTCAAAACGAGTGAAACATTTCTTACTTCAATCCTAATGCAATTAGTGTGGTTAATGTCTGTCCCTCTCTTAAGTCCAATGAGAGTAAACACTGTATTTCCCATGAGTGCTTGCACTGAAGATCAGCGCTCTGGTATAGTGTGGTTCAACCTGTGCTGTGTCCTCTGGAGGAATGTGCCTGTTAATGATACATCCTTATCTTTAATAAACTCAGCACCAGCACTGAACAACAACACCAGCAGAGAAACTTTAAACATTACATAATACATTAAAGTTATATTAAACCTTTCCTGAGAGTTCACCCCAAAAATGAAAAGCCATTTACTTTCAAGTCTTTAGACTCCATATGATATTATTCATTTACCACAGGTCTGAAATATCATTCGCACTTGTTCACATTCAGTCGTGGTGCCTCAAAACGCTATTCAGGTCGATATGGATAGTAGCAGATTTGTGTCTTTTCACAGCATTAATAATAGGTTTGCTAGATGGCATGCCTGATTGGTGACCCTTTTAAGATCACTGAGTTATGTACTGCTGTAACAACCATCCCACTATTGTTTCATTTAATGATTGTACAGCTCTATTCAAACCGTAATCCCAGAGCGCACATAGAAAGCAACGCAGCACATGGTGAATTTGAGCGTTATGTATCACTAGAGCCCATTTAGGCCTACACATTACCGGAAAAGACAAGAATTAAAGGATTGCTGTTCTCAGTACAAGCTAATGACTGGATTGGACAGCTATAAATATTATATGAGTGATTATTTGGGAAGAAGAGCGCTGACAGTTATTGTGACAAAGCTTTACTGTAAATTCATATTTACATGACAAGCAGTGCAGGATTTGAATATTTAGGCTCGAAATCCCTCAATTTGCAGCCAGTCATTTTGTTATCCTGTCCCACAGCTTTCAAATAATTTAGAGGACTTTGAGTGGCTACACAAAGACGGCTTCCTGCTTTAGAGCGCTAACACGTCATTTGAAATTCAAAAGAGAAGCAATGAATTAGGCCTTTCCTCCCATTTCTGGGCAGGACAACAGCTGCTGCAGTCACAGCGCTGATCGCAAAGTGTCTGTCTCGCAGATGAGGACGCAAGATCTAAAATTCTCCGGGGCACGGGACATCCGTGTCTCAAGTATGTTGAGGATGTAGACGGCGGTTTATGATACATCTCTCATCTGTCTGCGTTCTGTTGTCCCGTGAAGCTGTCTGATAGCGCCACTAAACTTCCTGTCTTTGCAAATGAGATTTTAATCTGTGGTTCCCCAGAGATGTGCTGAAGTACTTCCGCTCATGCTGTGGCTCCCAGCAGCACTCTTGTCTGTCATAGACAGATTGCACTGCTTGAAACAATTCTACACCTCAGAAACACAGGGGTTCTATGCCTGCTCTCCAGCAATAAGGTCTGCTGCACAAGAAGAAACCGACGAAATGTCTAACACACAAACACAAATCATTTTCATGTTACTTACGCTGGGCAGAAAAGTAGGACAAAAATGCTACTCTTCATGAACTTTTATAAGGTCTAGATCTGGGCTATCCAATCCTGCTCCTGGAGAGCTACCATCCTTCGGAGTTCAGCTCCAAACCCAATCAAACACATCTGAAGCATCTAATCAAAGTGTTCAAGGTTACTTGAAAAATACACTGAAAAGATATGTGTTGGAGCAGGGCTGGAATTGAAGTCTGCAGGATGGAAGCTCTCCAGGAGACCCCTGGTCTAGACAGAATCTGCAGATTTTTGGCTCCAAAATGTCTCTGCCCATAAGCGAGCAGTTAACAAAGGTCCTGTGCCAACCCAAAAACTGCCATTAGGATGAATGGAAATGCTAATGCGTAGCGTTTTCCAGGTATTAGGCTACATTCAGACTGCAGTGGCCCAAATCCGATTCTTTCTTTCTTTCTTTTACTATTAACTAAAAAATTTGCCTCAATAAACAAATGAATGTTTATTAACAGCTAATAAGGTCGTTGTTGACTTTAGATATGCTTAATATCATTGCGTAATATCATTGATTATTACGCTGGAATGAGAGTATAGTTCCTAGCCATATGAGTCTAGAAAATCACAACTTTCCTTCTTTCGTCGGTCTTAATACACGATGTAACTACAGAAGAGTCAAGTTTTAAATAGGAAAAATATCGAAACTCTTTGGTCATTGTTGAGCAAGATGCTAACGGTCTAATCAGACTAAATGATTTATGCTAAGCTATGCTAAAAGTGCTACTGCCAGACCCGGAGATTGGCTGAATGGATTTGAAAAAAAAAAAAAAATTAAAGTGGAGTGTTCCTTTAAATAGATTTTTTTCTTCTTCTTCTTCTCAGGACAGTGTGAATAGCACAAACCACACAGAATCTTATCTTTTCAATTCTGATTTTGATTTGCTCATAAATGTGCTGGCTTCCATTGCACATCAGCTTATCATTTAACAAATTAATGTATACTTTAGTTTTCTCTGTTTTTACTTTGTGTGAACCATCTTGTTATATTTATTTATTTGCACAAGCAATTTAGTTCAGGACTGTTCCAGTCAGTTCACACTGAAATCTAATATTGGCCACATTTAATAAAAAAGACAATGAAAACAGCCAAACAAATAAAACAAACAAGTTAAAAAATTGGATCTGAGCAATAAATCGAAAAAAAAAAAAACTTTCTCAGTGTGAATGTAGCCTTAGAGATCTCCTTGAGTTCTACCTTGGAGTCATTGTAGGAGATATATTTGTGTGAAATATCCATTGACTGGGCATAACAAATTTATCATCATAGGCTTAGAAAAATGCTCCATCCCAGGACTGATGCTGGATACTTTTTCTTGGGCATCTAACCAGAAGGTTAAAACTGTGCAACAGCCAGTCTTTACAGGACCATCTGTCCTCATGCTGTCAGAGGACAAAGTGTGAGAAGTTGCACTGTGGCATAAGCAACATAATCAGCATGAGACCTTTTCCTTGACATAAACTGATTACCGGTTCCCCATTCCAGCAGCCACAGGATGATCAAACATCTCTTTGAACTTATCATCATATGACTTGTAAGCATGTGTTCCTTCGGACCGCAAGAGGGAAATGTTCAATTCACCGTGATGTCTGCTCTGGAATGGTAAGTTTTCTGTGTTCAAGAGTAGGACAAAATGATTCTTCATGCAGAAGTCACCCAATTTAATACTCACCCAGTTGGAAAGAAAGTTAAACAGCACAAGAAGGCTGCAGTACAAAATAAATAGAATAGTATATAAAAAAAAAACAAAAAAAAAACTTTATCTGGTCAAGGGAAACTTCATGCATCTCAGGTAGAACAATTGGAGTATATTGCTTTATCAGCACAGCTGAACTAACTGTTGATTTAAGGTAATTGGATGCACTTTAAAAGAAGAGATTTGAACATAAACATCAAGTTATCAGAAGAGTGCATTTCTTCAGCTAAAGAATCATGTGTTAATCACTATACCACACCATACAGTATGTATGACAGAGCAGATCCCACATTTTATTGCCAAAGAAGCAAAGATCAGATGATGAGAATTTAAAAACAGGTGAATTTGTAACGAAGGTAACACATGAACAGTGCTATTGTTACAGAGGCAAGTGGTCAACCAGGGAATTTTAAGACAGAAACATTGATGAGACATAAATACTGTGCCCTTTACCTTTCTAAACACTTTCACCTTTGTGACTTCAGCTGCCACAGTTTCTGGGAAAATAAACCTAAATTATTATTCCTGGAAAATATTAAGGGGGCCATCTAGGTTCTTTCATACAGGGAAGACCTAGATGTTATAAGTGCAAACGTGATTAGATAAGTCTACTGCATCATCGTCAGACCCTGTTTGGGACAAAAAAGGATACAGTGCTTCAAAATGTGCAATAAGCAAATCCAACACTCTAAAAAGAAAATGCTGGGTTAAAAACAACCCAACTTGGGTTATTTGGCAACCCAGTGCTGGGTGAATACTGGACAGAACACATGCTGGGTTATTTTGACTCAGCTGGTTGGGGTAAATGTGTTTACCAAACATGCTGGATTATTTTATTTGAGTCAAATATTGTTTAAAAATTATTATATTTCTGGCTTAAAATGGACTGGAACTTACAAAAACACACACAGAGTTACTAGAGGCAACAGCAATAATCAAAAGATGAACATTTATTATTAAGCAATAACACATGGACAAAATACAAGACAAATTTAATTTATTTGGGTGAATACAGCATAGTTTACAATATTACATACATTCAAACTCTTTAAAAAGCATTTTAGGTATAAAAAATATAAGATTTAAAAGTAGCATTTTAATTTTAGTGTATTCAAACGTTCTCTGTAATCGCTTTTTACCGAAATTGCGCTAATTGTCGTGCCGGTGTGTCGCCCAGATCTGAGCTGGTGAAGGGCTGCTGTTCGCTGGGTTAACTGCGAACTTCAGACGGCGGCCTCGCGTTTCACTCGTAGCTGAAAGATGCCGTGACTGACTCCAAAACCTGCCCATAAACAAACAGCACTGACATTAAAGAACATATTTTAACATCAAATTTAAATTAAACTCAGTACTTTAACAAATAAAATCCATTTATTTTATGCTGATATTTTGTCCTTATGTTGCGTTGCATAAAATAATACATTTTACAGCACAGTAAAGACTTTATATGCAAAATAAAATGTATACAGACCTTTATTTCGCTAAAGAAGTGCACCAAATTGGCGGCGCAGAGAACCGCTCTCCTGTAGTAAAGGAAGCCCGTGCTCTGACTGCAACTCAGCAGCTGGGTTGTTTTGTCAGAGACAGGCTTAACCCAGTGGCTGGGTAGAAAAAAAATAATCCAGTATTAAAAATGACCCAGCAACTTAGTTACATGAAAACTACCCAGCGCCTGGGGAAAACAAAAAATAAATATTAAAAACAACCCAATTAAATGACCCAACGGGCTGACCCCAGCATTTGGGTTGAAAAACTAACCCAGCATATTAGAGTGTAGCTACTCTACAAAACAGGTTGCTTCATTGTTGATTGTTCAGAATTAGTATAAAATATAATTAATCTATCCCTTGTTAAAATGCCTTACTCCATGCAAGCAACCTGTTCACTTTAAAGTCATCCCACTGGGTACAACTGGATTTTATAACTGATAGTCCAAATAAAATTAAAGGTTGGACTTTGGAAGTCTTTCATAAACCCCAGTTCTCTATGTTCTGCATTTCTTATGGCTATCCCATCCTAATCCTACTATGTCCAGAGGAGCTGAGAATTAGTCCTGGGCTGAGCAGTGTGTTTTTCTCAATGTTGAATAATCCCTAACTGAGCTACTCAAATTGAAAATCCTTTTGATGTCTAGTCAAACAAATATTCCTACTGGGTGTAGTGATCTATCTACAACATGCAGTAAAGTTAAGGCCCCCTGTGTGCTTCAACACAGACCCCGGGACTGTGTGATCGATTATCCCCATGGTGTGACTTCCACAGAGAATGGATCTAGCCAGTGTCTATCCCTGAGTCACTGACTGTGGAGGATTACATTAAAAAGACATTAGAATAAGGCCTGCTTTTTATTGATCACCAAAGTTTTAACAAAGCATCTGCAAAAACTGCTATCTTCTTCTGTTACATCTTGTTGTCTTGGAGAAAATAAAAAAATAAAAAAATTAAAGAGAGGAAAAAATATTGACTTATTTGGTCCTTTTTATGTGCCTACACCAGTGGCCATTGTGATACTGTATGGACTAATGAAAGTTTCTGGTTCTGGGTAATGATTTATGCTATAGCCATTATCTTTACAGTGCATTCCTTACTGTACTAATAGATTAGATCATTTAATGATTTCTTAAAACCATGACATAATATTTGTGTATGTTTGTGTCTCTTACCAAAAAAATGATGGTTCGCCTGCAGAGTCTCACTGCGCACAACAATCTCTTTCTCGTCTATCTACACAGAGATTTTTTCCCCTTCTTTCCAACTGTCACCTCTGGCTTGCTCATTAGGGGAATTTGTAGGGCACCATTTTCTTTAAAGATGTTTTGAAACAATACGTTTAGTAGAAAGTGCTAACAAATAAAACTGATTTGGCTTGACTACATCTGGATGACATTTTGGTATAGTACGCCACTGTGAAAAGGAAAATACTGTGACAGAACTATGAATGGAATTGCTGAATAAGTTTTATTAATACAGTGCCTTTCACAAGCTCAAGGTTGCTGTATTGCAAAAGTCATCTTCTGAGTCATTACAAAGGGAGAAGAAAAAAAAAAGAACAAGAGCACTAGTTTTGGGAAAACAACAACAAAACCACCTCATGGAGGACAAAGTTTGTTGATTTCACTTTCAACTCAAAGTACTAAAATAAAAAAAATAATAAAAAAGAGAAGAATTTTTAATTGAAAGTGTAATGAAACAGACATCTGGTGGGATTCCTAAGCTTTTTAAATTTGTGACCTACTTTAGTAGGTTAACATGAAATTTTAATTCTATGGCTTCTCCCCTTACATCTTTGCTAAAGAAGTCTCGCTGCAGCTAAAACTGAATCAGCAAACTGACCTTTCATCAATTTTCAAAAACACTTTTCCAGTAATTGATGCAAGACATCTACCTTGCATTTGAATGCGGGGGTTATCATGTCAATCCCTGTTCTTAGACAGTTCACATGTAACTTATACATCAGATTCTGAAAATATAGGGCATCATTAATAATCAAACTAGCATGCAAAATGCATCAGACAGTCACTAGACAGTTCACGTCATCTAAAATGTCCCTTCAGGAGTGAAGGCAGGCTGATCGTGACTTGCATGAAGGTGACTAAGTTAACAACAAAGCATCAATATTATATTAGGAAGACACTCTAATAAGGCTTGCAATGCATTAGTCACTTTAAAATACTGTTAAATTCTATTAGATCAAGCTGCATTTGAATGAATAAGAATAGGTAAAAATTACACCGAACCTGTCCTTCACAGTGCTACAACACAAACTGTTTTAGTTTTTGAAGTTTAGAGGTGAGAGAATCCATCAGCCATACCTTGTACAGATTGACACAGACACAGAAACCTAAGGTACATCCACTCACCCAGAGGCTGAACACATGGCAGGCCTATTGGATTTTTCTTCCCCATGTTTTGCTTCACTTTAAGATTCAGACCAGGTTTGAGAATAAGTTGACTGCTTATTTCAAGCAAGACAGTATAGATCAAATTCAACAAACTGCTGGATCACACCTGGCTCGTTTGGAGCATTTGTTTCAGAACCTGCCACATTTCCGTTCCTATTTTGGTTGTTTGGGCATGTATGAAAATGGCAATCATGTCTTTATCTGTACCAAAATAATAGATTGCCTTAATAAGGTTGTCTAAAAAAACGCAGTTTGGTTGTGGTGAGAAAGCAATCTGACCCAATGGACCAACTAACCAAGCTGTATTATAATTCATAATGGGAAATGTGTTTATGCAAAAAGCAACGTCTGATTCTATGGGTGAGCAGCGCGGTATCACAGTTGAAATCCAAAGAGCACCTTTTCATCTTAAAATGTTTTCTAATTGCTCTTTTTCGAAACAGGTGCAATGCATGAATGCTGTCCTGATGAAACCTTGATTCTTCCTCAGAGCAGAAACGATGGCTACATTTGTATATGTGCGTGTGTCGGCAGCTACAAATAAAGCCCACAGAGCTCACTTGACAATCCATCTTGATGGATGCCGTTATAAACAGGTGCTCTCTGACCAATGAGAGGAGGGTTTTACTCAGATGTGACTTACATAAACATTGGTAGACCAACATTGTACCAATCTAAGACCCTGCCTGAAAATGCATGCTTTGTAATCAAAGCAAACCATGCAGATAAGTTGGTTATGTCTAGACACAAATCTGATTTGACCACTTGCAGTTAAGTGTGGACAGTCTGCCTCAAAAGATCTGATTTGAGAAAAAAAATCCAATTTGCCTGCAGTCTGAACACAGGGCTTAGACTGTTTAGTGGTTTGCATAGTGTGGTGTTACAGCACACAGTGTTCACACAGAGGTCACGTTAACTGAAAATTTTTTTTTATCAGTGACGGAAAAATCTGAAGGACGTCTGTCACTTTGACAGATTACACTGACGGTAACTCCTAACTGTAATTCCCACTCCTGTCCAGTTGTTGGCGAGTGCGCTCCAGTGTAGCAGCAGAGAACTAGATCCACAACCAAAACGAAACTGTCACGAATGTTTTCCTATGCGTTTGATTACGCACAAGCGAGTACACAAAAGCTACAACGATCTAGCACGCCACATTAAAGAGCACCAAAACTTTTTTGCTTTATTGCTTGAATTTCCAAAGGAAATGGACAGAATTTGAAATCTGAGAATTTGTTTCGTATCAAAAGTAACACAAAGCCTAGCCTATTGCTATTTATTGGAAGAAAGCCGCACTGTATACTGTTCACTCATCAGCTGACAACAGCATGGACCAAAAGATCGATTGTGATTTAAGAATCAATATTTGTTCAACTAAATGAGAATCTATTAAAATTGAGAAATCTTTTTTTGGGGGGTTGTTTGTTCGTTTACCCAGCCCTAGCGTATTTTGTTGTTTTAAAACACTGCGCTGTTGTCCTGTAGGATCATAATTAAAAATGAAAATGTGAACACAAATAAAAGCAACTGAATGTGTTATTTTAATTAAAATATGAAAATGAATTTTACGACCCTGTACGTCAAAATGACGGACAATGTTAAAGTCTAGCACAACCTCTGCATATGAGGTGCAGTGTTGGAGAGATTACTTTGGAAATGTAATAATAGGTTATAGATTACAAAGTTACCCTATTTAAAGTGTAATCAGTAGTGTAACTATTCCATTTACTGTTTAAACAACGTAACTGATTACATTTGATTACTTTTTGATTACCTTTCCAAATTCCTAATGGATGTTTACAACTGTTAATCATTTTGAAACATTTAAACCAGACAGGGTTAATCTCACAGTAGTACTCAAACCTGATTACTGTCAGACTTTCAAAATCCTTCTTCACTTGAATTAAAATTAGAATAATTTATAATCAGAATCAGACTTTTAATCAAACTTTAGCACCTCTTTTTACTTTGAGATCATTCTGAGGTTAAATACAGATTTAAGATCATAACAAGAAATTGTTTAATAGTTATGAAACTGTTTTTTTTTTTTTTTTATCTCTGCCTAGATGTGACAGAAAACACTAGCATCAATGCCTTTAATTACACATATTTCTCAGTCATTGTAATGGTTTACAGATACATTTATTTTGTAATTAAATTACGTAACTTTGTTACATGTATCTTACTCCTCAACACTGATGAGCTGTAATACTAGATTTATGTTGATATCACTGATTAATGTGTTTGAATGAGCTAATTAACCAGCGCGTAAAACTGCAGTTCTCCACCTTGAATTCGGCTGCATCAGTTTAAATTCAGCCCCAGTTCAAGGTATCTGTACTGAAGATCCTGTTCAGTAGCAGTTCTTGCTACCTACTACACTGCACTGACCTCCTCACATAGTCATACATTTTTAACACACCTGGATCAGTCACAGGAATATCACCATTTTGGCATTCATGGACCGAGTTTCCAGCATAAATATCTTCTTGATTCATAGGAATCAGTTCATACCACGGATGGAGTATCAGTAGAATCCGCTTGCTCGTTAGCTTTTCTGCCATTCTTACAACCATCCTAGGATATCAGCACATGGTCAGAAGAATATCCTGATGTTCCAGCTGTTGAGGATGTGTCACAGCAAAGCGGTCTGGCAGGACGCCCATATCAGACGTGCCATCTGCCACCAAAGCTCGAGCAGGCGTTCAATGTCATCCAGTGACCAAGACAGTCTATCTATCTATCTATCTATCTATCTATCTAGTCATGAATTCTGTACTTTTGGTCAGTCCTATGCATCCCTGAAGGCACAATCAGATGGCTAACACGACACTATTCACATTCTCTATGGAGTGACAGTGGTGTTACGTCTTCATATGAATTTTTCAGTGCATATGTCTACTATTCAGTCAGTCAGAAACATAAAGCATTCTTGCTCCGTCTTTTGCTTTTAAACAGTTGAAAGCATGTATGTTGAAAACACAATGCTATTAGACTATCAGCAGTATAAGACAGCATTTCCAGGTACAAGCCTGCCCAGTGTATCCGGTTTATATATACCTTTGACAATCTGAAATATACTATTCTTTGGAGTGGCTTGTCAGAAAGATAGATACAGCAGATAGCCCAGAGTACATGTCAAAACATAAAACTGTGGCTGAAACCTAACCATATCTTTAACAGTACTTTGCTCTTTGTTTGTGACATAACATATTGCTTTTCTTCAAGGATACAAAACCCAGTTTGACAGATCCGTTCAATAAATTTTGCTAAATAATATTAAAAATTGTATCACGTTCAAAATACATCGGTGGAAATTCCTTGAATTATATGCAAACTTGAATCACTGCAAATCTGTAATCGGCTGCCCATCAGTTTTACCAAAACATTTTTTTCCCCCTAGAAACTTCAAAACAGGATTATTTTTGCGTTCTGTCATTTATACACGGCATTTGATTTGTATCACATATGGTAAATAGTCCACAGAAAACATCGCCACAAACCTAATCCTATGAAAATTTATTTCCACAGGGAGGAATGTATTTTGTGAAAGCCAGCGCCATTTGGACAGATGGGATTCATTTCACGGTTCACACTCTCAATGTGATTAAAAAGTTAAATGCTGTTGAGAAAAGAGAAAAAGGCATCACGCACACATTCTGCCAACAAAGTATGTAAGGACATGGCAGCTCAGAGCATATGTGGCAGCTGCCAATCCAATTGACACAATGGTCTCTCTCTGGAGTGTTTACTGACAGCCAGACTAAATCTGGCCTAAGTCGCATTTTTAAATAAGAGCACTTGCGATCTGTATGACCGTCGAGTCATAGTGGCGTATTAAAATTGCTGGAAACATTTATTAATCTAGGGATATTCTTTTGACATTTTTGACTTTTGCTTCATGGAATATTTTTAGATGTTAATGGATTATTATTATTATTTTTTTATTTTATTTTTTTTGTGGGAGAAACTCATTATATTATGAATTGGGAATACCTTGTGATACACTTACTGTACATGAATGCATTGAAAAGCAAATGACACAGGGTTGGCATATACTCCTTTGACTTCAGAACACCACCTTTCAATTAAAGTTTCAAGGACAACCAGAACACCTTATGGTTCCTATATTTTTGCATGCAAACCATGTAGTAAAGAGCAATAAAGAGCCGGCCTGCTGTCCTTTATCCCTTCTTATTGCAAGGCATTTGTTTGTCAGAGTCACTTGAGTGCACAACCCCATATTACCAATGGAAACTGGCAAACTCTCTTTATTTCCCAGCCCTCATCGCTGCTTAATATGTCTGCTGATACCTGGAGGAGTCTGTGAAGCAGTACGCAGACCATTATTCACTCCTGTACGTAGCGTTGTGTTGATTCTGTGAATCGTACAATTTCCTTCAGGCAGCACACAATGTTTGTCAGTGAAAAATGAACTCAGTGCATTGAACAAGGCCACTTTCACAGGGAAAATAAATGCTCACCATACAGTATGTATCCATAGGGCCAATAGTGCTGATAAAATATAGCTGAGAAAATTATATCCGTCTTGTTTCACAAGGACTGTTCGTGGCCTCCACTACTCTGTATTGTTATTCCTGGTTGAGGAGGATGTGTTGTCATTTTCCTGTCACCTTTAAAGTCAGGATTGAAGTACTACAAGATTTATGAAATTAAATTCCCATTTTTACACTGGACTTTCCATCAGGCTCAGGTGAGGGCTGGGCAAACAGGACCACCCAAAGACCTTCACCCTGTCAATAGCACGTCCCATAATCACTTATCTTCGAGCACCATTTTTTCAAGTGATCCTGGGCACCTTATTAAATGGTCAATAAATGTCATATTAAATGATTCACAACATTTTAAACTAAGAACATAAACATTTTATGAAAACTGAACATTTTTATTTGTTTATACTGTTCACTTTAAGAATATGAGCAAATGTCATGTGAAGATTTTAATAGAAATAAATTGAAGGGGAAATCCATTATATTACATCACATATATTTTGGATGATGAATGTTCAGATAGTCCTTAGTTAAAACCTAACCAATGGATATAAATGATTAAATAAGTTCATAAAACGTTTATTGCATTTGTTGCATTTTAAAGGCTGCACCAAGTGCCACTCCTGTTAGCAAAGAAAAACCAAATGAGGCTGCAGTTCACACTGGATCACCAAAACCAGGCAATAGGAGATTGGAAAAGGTTTCCTGATCTGATGAGTCTCGATTTCTGGTTGTGTTACGGTGTGGGGATATTTTCTTGGCACACTTAGTACTAACTGATCATCATTTAAAGGGGACCTATTATGCAAAAATCAATTTTATAAGGTGTTTGAACACAGTTGTGTGGTCGCAGTGTGTGAAAACAACCAGCCTATAATAGTAAAAATATATAATCCCAATAAATCCAAAACAGTCTCTCAGAACAAGCCATTTCAGATTTTCCCTATGTACACATCATCGTAGGGAAAAAGACCTGCCCATTTGTGGCGATCTCTGCCCTATTAGTACAGACACAGCCCTGAGTGAGAAGCAGCAGTCCGCCATTACTGGAAATACAATGTCAGCGCCAAAGGGGCATTACAAGTGTTGTGTTTTCTGATGCACCAACGGACACAGAGTCTACATACACTCCCTCCATCTGAGCCGCTGAGGATACTGCGGTTTAATTTCATTATCGAAGGTAATGTCCTGGAAAAAAAATTGGTAAAGTCCCCTGTATGTTTAGGGAATAATACCAATGCTTTGTGTGCAAACGTCAGCTCCAAATTGCCTTTTTGTTGCTAAATGTTGCTAAAGCTGCCATCGTCTCTGCCTGTTTTCACTGATGCTGCCTCCACGTGCTACCAGAATGATTGTCAATAGGAATGTGTTGGTTAAAAATTGCATATGAAAGCAATGTGAAGTCGACTGCTTAAATTTGTCAAGCTCATAATCACAAGTGGGGATTATAAAGTTTGTGATAGCATGTGATGGCACCATGAGTTATTTTTATTGCGCCGTGCTCCTCATAAACATGCATTTATTATGCACAGTACAATCAGATGACTGACTTTTAAACCGAGTATGTTTTCTGTAAAGACAACAGGCTTGTACTAATAGTGGAATGTTCATTTGCAAAGGTCAGCACTGGTATCGCCGGAGCATGAGCTCTTGAAGCTCTGCCCTCTTCTCCGGGAGCACCATCTCAGTTGCATTTAAAGGGACAAACACAAAAACTGTGCTTTTTGGCTTATACCCTAAACGTGGCCAATAGGTCAATCTCAATCCGATAGAGCACCTTTTTGATGTGGTGGAATGCGGGATTCACAGCATGGATGAGCAGCCGACAAATCTGCAGCAACTGCATGAGGTTGTCGTGTCAATATAGAGCAAAATTTCTGAGAAATGCTTCCAGCTCCTTGTTAAATCGATGCCACAAAGAATTAAGGAATATTCTGAGGGCAAAAGAGGATCTAACCCAGTACTAGTAAAATGTATCTAATATAGTGGCCGGTGAGTGCATATATATGCTTTTGAAGTACTAATATGTACCTGTAATCTGTAAATAAGGTACATACATACATTTTTCTATTATATATATTTTTTTTTTTTCCTCAGAGTAAATATGTGTAGTATATGCTCAGGTATTGCCACATGAATATGAATAATGTCAGACATGACTGCAATGGCAATCAAAGTGTCAAGTGTGGGATTCAAAGGCCTCATCATGATAGGTCAGGATAAGTGCTGCCGGTGCTTCTCCATCTTTAAACTGATGTGACTGTGGCCAGTGTTCTACAATCCTGCTGCATCACAGGGAACAGTGAGTTCTGAATATGGTTGCCATGGAAATGTTGTTGACTGTTATTCTTCAAGTTGGCACATCCAGAACCTCAAACAGTCTCCGTTTTCTTTTTTTCTCTGAGTGTTGGCATTTTTTCTTGCTCCAAAATTGCTCCAATAAAGATCCATCATGCACAAAACACGATAGCAGCCCATAATGCATTTGCATACTGTTGACATGTCATTAGACTGGATGACAGATTTGAAAGCAGATTTACAAATATATAATAATAATAATAATAAAACTATTGTATTTTTATTTTATTTTTTTAAAATAAATAATTCATTTCTTATTTATGTGTGCATGCTCATAGCTAGGGTTTCTCTCACTAGATTACATTATTATTATTTTTTTACAGGAACGGGAAATCATTTGTGAGCTACAGCATAAAGAGAACTGGATGGATAAAAGAGAGACTTCATGGTCCTTACTTGTTGACACCTCTACTGCCTCCATTGCTGTCTTCATCTGCCTCTAGTGAGCTCATTGCCACAGGCTTCTGAAAAGGCTTTATTTCCTTTGGGAGATGTAGAGAGGACAGGTCCATCTTGGGCCACCATTAAATCTATAACACAAAACATGCCACAGTCTGTCAATATGGAAAGCAAAAAGCAGATGTGACTGGCTAGAGTGTCGCAAGGTATGAGGCATGAGCTGCTGTTATTGTGGCCTTGAGCAAGCCACGTAACCCCAGGGTTCTCAAGGGCGATTGTCCCTACAAATGTACTATCACTTTGGATAAAGCTTCTGCTAAATGTCCACAAACTACCTGCAATTAACTAAATATGTGGAAAATGTAAGACACTCTACGTACATTCAGGATTTTTGACCAAAAACAATCACGCTGTAGCAACCTGGAGTTAAGTGGCTTACCCAAGAGAGGTGTAATGATAGGTTGCACAATAACTCTTTAGTTTATGGCTTACCCTGACCAACACTGAGCCTTTTCAGTCCAGAGGCTAGACTACCCCAACTACTCATTATCACATGTTGCTCCAAGGAGGTCATTTAATTCCCATATCTTGATATATAAAATGTTTAGTCAACACACATACATACTGTATCAAAAATTTCATCTTTTATGCATAGTTGCTACAAGTCAGTTGGTATATTTTTCAGTAATTATAATTGTGTCCAGGCTGGGAATGATGTTACTAACTTAAGTTTTCACAATGTTGTATTGTACTGCAAAAATGTATCTATGTTTCAAAACTGTAGCTTGACCATTATTTAACTACTTTTTAATTTGAGTATTTTGTGGACTGGCCAATCACAGTTTCAAAGAAGTGAAAAATTATTGCTCCCGTTTTATGTCAGTCAGCATTTTAGATCAGTCTCCTTCAAATTTCATCAAAAGCAATGTATTTAGGGGAAAAAAAAAACATGTTGGATGTAATGGTTGCATAATTTCCTGTGTACACAACTATGGTGCTTTCAGTTATCAAAGTATAATTTAAAACATGTGATGGTTTACAGGGAGACAGACACTAAGTGCTTAGTGAAACAGTGGCAGGCCAAGGCCAGACCGGAGATCTTAGTGTAAATGTCAGCATGCCTTCCAGCACCTCCCAAGGAGACTAACTGGAAATGGCGTTTAGACACTGTTGACCATATGGCTTGTGTAATTAATGGCACAGATTATATTTTGGCTTGCAACCAAAGTTGTTCCAGTCACTTATGTAATGACCCAATCCAGAGCAAACAAGTATTGCCTCTAGCATTCCAGCAGTTGATATTTCTCTCTTAACTCAATTGCACTCTAAATGTTCAGTCTTTTCCCCTGTAACTAAATCCAAAAATGTTTACTTGCACTGGCTATGAATCTTCTGAACATGAAATTACAGTGAATCATTTGAGTCTTTTACTCCCAGGACTGTGGAAAAATCTCTGAGGTATTATGTTAATAATGTGTAAAATGTTATACAGCTAATATTATTTTAAGGAAAAAGTGCATCTCGAGGCCACTCATACATTTTTATATCCTTTTAGAATCAGTCATGTTAATGTTCTAGCTGAATCAGTCACCTGTAAATGACTCATTGTTACTCTGAGCAGAACTATTACCATTGAGTGATTGTTTGACACCCAATATCACATTTTACACAGCTCCTTAATCTTCAGGGTAATCTTCTATTTGACAGAGCAATGTCCAGGCTTGCATGTGTGTGTGTCATATTGGATAGATAGATAAATAAATAAATAAATAAATAAATAAATAAATAAATAAATAAATAAATAAAGGAGAGTGTTGATTCCGCAATTTAGATTTTTTTTTTTTTCATTTTCTACTGGAATCACAATCTATGAGCGTGCTTCCAAGGCAAGGCAGTTTTCTTGGAATATTCTGAGATAGGATTAGTGGTGCTCTACTGTGTCTTAAGACTCCTTCTTCCCATTTCTTGAGGATGAGGGAAACCTGTGGTTGCCAAGCTCTTAAGGGACCTCAGATGTGTCAGATGGCCGGACAGATTTATATCAGATGGCCGCCCCGAGAAAAAAAAAAAAAAAAAGAAGAAGAAAAAAACAAGATTCGCCTTTGAAAGCTCTCCTGTACACTTCGCTCAATGACAGTCATTTGCCCGAGACGTCCTTAGACATCAGAGGAAAACAACATAAGAGCGCATAGGGAACTCTGAGGCTCATTCCAAGACCTTCAGCTACTCAGCAGAAGCAACCTACAAGACAAAGTAAATGTTTTACCCAAAGTAAATGGTGACAATTTTCTTTTTTTGATGAACTATCCTGTTAAGTAAAGTGTCGTTGAAATTGTGTGTGTATAAACATATTGCAATCTGCTGTACAAGTACGTGTTTTAGCAGAAAATAGATTGTTTTCAAGTTTCTTCACCTATGGCTTTTGAATTTATAATAGTGAATTGAGAATAATTGATTGTGACATAGGAGCATCTGTTGGCTTGAGACTCTCCTGACCCATCTAGACACATGAGCAGTCCAGAACAGAAGAATACCAATAAAATGGTCTTTGATTGACAATCAGGCTGTGTAAAATCTGAAGAGAGTCAGTTATTTGTATTTATATTCACCTTTAATGGCAGCTGTATAGCTTTCACAGGAATCTTTAAAGCTACAATAGTTATATGGCACCATATAACTTTTTTAGCCAGCCAACTGAACTGTAAATGCCATGTGACTACTTTCACTGGATGTGCAGATAAATGAGCCCTCCAAAATGAATCAGACAGTGGTAAAACATCTATACTGACATGTAAGAACCTATCAAACATGTAACAAACCTATCAAACCCAACACAACAAAACAACAAACAAAACAACATAAATGCAAAATAACTTTTCACAGTATGCTGTATTTCAGGATTGCATACACTAATAACAGGTGAACAAACACAAGACACTTTCATACAAGTAGTATGAAACTTTGCTGGGTGACCAAGTTAACAGAAAAATAGCCAAAACACTTTAAAAATAGTAATAACTAAATAAATAAGTCCAGATTTTCCAGACAATTCTAAATCCTGCATACTCTGAAATACTCATACACTGAATGCAAGATAAAAAACACTACTTTAATAAAAATGCAGCAAAAAATATTTCAATCACATGTGACCCTTCTCAACATGTGGTGAGTGCTGGAGCCATCTTAATACAATTATTACATGGATCACATTCTATAGTCACATGGTAACAAAACTATAAGGTGTGTTCAACTTAAAGCACGGCTACAGACGGCGGTCAGTGAGATTAGCTGAGAGCAGTCGGGGGTGGAGCTGAAAACTGAGCCGTCAAGTTGGACACTTTCTGCTCTCGTTAGTGATACTCTCGCGGTGTTTGCATGCACTATCACAGATGAATTAAATGCAATATTTGTCAAATACACAGATGTCTCAGAAGCGTTTTCATGAGCAACAGAAACACTTTTCATGTACTACTTAATGCAGCGCCATCTGAACAAGAATAAAGTCCAACATAAACATTAACACTATTTAAATACTAATAAAGTGGGCTTACATATGCTTTTATCAGTGTTTTATGATACATGTGACTCAACATAACATTGCGACTACAGTAAAAAAAAACGTTTACTGTTCTAAAAACAGATTTGTGAGCATTATTGGACTTGAGGATGTTAGAAGCAACCCGAAACACACACGATTGTTGTCATGTGGTAAATCTGGCCAATCGCGAAACAGCCGTGTTGCCATCAGAGCTCCTGCAGCCGCTGTGAAGAAACTGCTGCAGCTGAGTCAGCCGGCTGCTCTCGAATCGCTATCGTGGTCTCAAGTCGGGGACAATTTCTAACCGCCATGCACTGCTTCAAGTCAGAATTTGATTAAGTTGTGCAGCGCTGCACTAAGTCGAACACACCTAAAGTGTTTGCTACAAACCAGAACAACATTCCAAATAATTGATATAATTACATCACACAATACACTGAAGATTCAATAATATTAAATTAACACACATTCAACAAGAAGACAGAAATACGACACAACCTTAAGTGACAAAATCATCAAAACTAAAGTGCACCTTGTTGGGGGAGGCTATTTACACTAACTCCACCCACCAGTGTGATTGGGCTAGTCAACACTACAAAAAAAATAAATAATAATAATTGTTAGTCAACAGCTCCAGTGGCGTAGATGGTGAACGTGCATGTCTTTTTGACGCATACTTTTTTATTATGTACTACAATACTGAGGTGCAGATAATTGCCACTATTTGCCATAAACAGCAAAAAATCCAGGACCTTGATTTAACGTTTCATCCGAATGACGGTGATAGTGTCCCTGTCACTACACTGGGGCACCATAATAAGTGCTCCCTAACTATTTTTTACATCACATTTTAATTTTCTAAGACAAACCTTAACAATAAACAGGCCAGGATTTTACTAGTAGTGACTAAAATTACAGAGGTCTAAAAAAAAAAAAAAAACAGTTGTTGAACTGTAAGCAAATAAATGTAAGGCACTGTGAAGCTGAGTTTAGATATCAGAAGGCCTTTATCCTTAAAAATCTGTACTACCTGCTTTCCAAGTGACAAAAAAGGGACAGATATGTGCCACACAGAATTCACAGAAACCCCCTGAAGCAAATCAGGGGTGATATCAGACACCAGCTGTTTGGAAAGCAAAACTAAGCCCAGAGTTGTCTCATAAGATTTATGGTCCTTTCTGAATTAATCAATTGAGTGGGAAACATTCACACCTATTCGGAATGCAAATGAAAAAAAAAAAAAAAAAAAACATAGGGAAATGCTGTTTGTCTGTATCAGAGTCATCATGAAAGTGTTTCCAGCTTCCTATTTGGTCCAGGACTAGAGATAAAGAGGTTTATCAGAAGACTTGTTGAGTAATTATTTACAAGGGTTGCAGGTATTTTAGGTGTAGATGAATATAATAGTCATGCCAAGAGATTTAAAGTATTTGAGTAAATGTAATTAAATTACTGTACTTGTGTATCTTTTTGGATGCTCCGTTTTACTGAATATCAAAGATTTTAGTAACTTTCACTCTCTACTTCACTTCATTTTTGAATAAGTATCTGTACTCTCCACTTAATTTGTAAGGAGTTTTGCAATTACACATTTTGCAAGGCACCTAGCTTTTTCTGCTACAAACGAAGTAATATCGCCAATTACAGGGCACTGAAAGTACTATATCTTGTGCGTTCTGCCCTTACTTACCCAAACTTGTCAAGAAGACTACTTTACGTGAATGCAAGTTCCTTATCAAGTTGTTGTGAATCACAGGTGTTTTATATATGAGATGAGGACCTGACAATAAGGCCAAAACCAGCACATCCAGTGCTAGAAGGTTTTGACTTTATATTTTTACTTAACATTATTTTATCCGTTATCCATTATACTGGTGACCTTTTTGAAGAAAGCTTTTATTTTGGTTTTAGAAAATAAATGTGATTGTTGTCCTCACAAATCAGCTCTTTTTTGTTTTTCCTGGAATGCCTCTTTGACTAGTGCATTTTTGAGCCTATATTTAGTAAAAGCAAATTCATTCATTCATTCATTCATTCATTCATTCATTCATTTATTCATTCATAAAGTTTGGGCTCTTCTTAATACACCCTATAAATGTTGCCATATGTCTTCACACATCTAGTCATTTTTTCTTCATTAGTAATATGCAATAGGTGTTGATCTTTATATTCTGCTTCTTACATTCTTAAGTAAGAATAACTATTTTTCTAGCTGACTGATGAGCTTATGGATGGTGAATGGTTATTCTGAGGCAAATTTATTGTTACTTGGCATTATTTACAAGCTTTACACCTTTTCCACAGTTTGAAACACTGAATGAACGATTACACGCATTTCAGTACATTGTACTTTAGGCTCTTTTATAATATAGCCAACTTTTTGATTAATTTTCAATTAATTTTGGTTAATTCATGTTCATTTCGTAATATAACGTTAGTAGTTAAGAGAAAGATATAATGGGTTCACTTGCTGCTTGAACTGCAGGCGCTAAAGCGATCGCTCATGCCGCATTAAAAAGCGCCAAAACTGTACTTATTGTTTCAATTTCATTATGAATTTGGCATAATTTTAAAGCTGATATTTTGTTTATTAAAAGGTAACAAAGCTCTTTTCGATTACTGGACTGCAAGCGTACTGCAAATACTATTAAGTCCACGAATTAACAGTACACAGCATAAAGGCAAAGATTTTCTTAACAAGAAGCCATAGTATTGATTATAAACAGAATTGTTAACAATATTGCCAAAATCCACACAGCTGACAGCTTTACCTGGTGTAGTTTGTTCAAGCTGTGCATGAAATGGACACTACTTTGTACGTCTCCATCATTTTCGATCTCTCTCACGCTGCACAACTGGAGCTGTGTCTAGCAGATGCGTCAGCGCTCGTGCTGTTCGAGATAAAAAGCCTTTTTTCCACTAAAACTTTGCGCATTGTCTCAGTTTAGCACATGAACATAGCAAAAGATGTGATTGCAAAACAATCAGGAAAAAAGGCATGCAAGTTTTTTAAGTCCATAACATATAAACATATGTAGTCGCCCATTGGCGACCTCAGCAAAAACTTCATTCGCAAATTAATATTTTTGGTCACAGATGCGACCATTTTAATCACAGTCTGGAGCCCTGTAAAAGCAACACAGGTGCAGTCAGGGGTAGTCTCGCGTAGCCAGACCTTTGGACTGATGGCAGAAGGTCTGGGAACCTTGGCCTCTTGGCATCACTCTTGGCATCATTTTTAGGGGCATGGAAATGTCGCAACAAAAACAGACTGGTGTTTAAAACTCTTGGACCTATTTTAAAGATTCTATGCCATGAACTTTTTAAAACTGAACTTTTTTTTTTTTTTAAATCCACTGTTTAGTTGACCCTGATAAGCATGCATCATCACAGTTGTACACATGACGGCTTTGTTCTTTCGTGAGGGGCTTGGCATCACAACATCTTTGTTTCCAGGTGGAATGTTGAAGAATGCGACACGTGTGTCCCAGAAATCCTGTAAAATGTAACCAATCTGATGATGACTTCGAGACTCCTGAAGTGTTTTCCGTGAGACTGAGACTTTTGAAAATCATTTAAATCATGTGTGTACATTTACAGATTGGTAGTATACATCTCTGTCTAGAAGGTCCAATGTCTGGCGAGTCAATATTATGGCAGAACTGACACCAATAAGAAAAACAACACTCCAAGCATGTTTGCGCAAAAGTAATTGAAATGCATAGTGAGGGGATGGATAAAAGTACATTTCTAAGTCATTGGAAATCTTTTAAGTACAGTTAAATCAATAATATTAAAAAAGAAAAAAAAAAAGTTTGGCACCACTGTAAATCTACCAGGCCGTTATCAAAACTGGGTGAGTGAGCAAGAAGGAGAACAGATACAATTTACAACTTGCAAACTTTGGTAGCTCAGACTGTAGAGATTCCGGCTGCTTTACCAGCCCTATCGATGGTAGGATGGCAAAGAGAAATCCACTGTTAACAATGTCATATACGATCTCGACTGTAGTTTCGGCAGAGATTCTGAGGCCAGCTGAAAGAAGGTTCTGTGGTCAAATATTGAGCTTGTTTGACATGAACGTATAATCAGAAACACAACACCACTAGTGTGAAGTATGGTAGTGGCAACATCAGGCCGTTGGGATGCCTCTCTGCAGCAGGTCCTGGAACAGTGTAAAGGGTACAAAAAATGCAGCAATTAACCAAGAAATCATGGAGAAAAAAACAGATGGAGTCCGTAAGGCTTCATGAGCTGGGAGAACATTTGTTGTCAAGCAAGACAATGACCTCAGATTTGAAGCCAAAGCTCTGCAGTAATGGCTTACAACAACAGTGTTAATGTCTTGGTGTGGCCAAGTCAGAGATCTCAATCCAACTGGGAATTTATGGGTAGACTTTAGAAAAGTAGACCACTCATAATCTCCGTGCATATTGACCGATCTTAAATAGTTCTGCAAAGAAGAATGGAGGAAAAATGGCAGTGGCCGGATGTGCAAAACTGATAGAGACCGAGACAGACTCAAATCTTGAATTGGTGCCAAAGGTGCAAAAGTACTACTAAATACTGAGTTGAAAAAAGTGAATCATCTTCAAAAGATTGTTCTGTACTTACTAACTATAATAAATCAATGAATTGTATAATTAAAAGGCAGAGTAGTATCTAATAGTCTCTTATAGGTCTGTTTAAGCATTCTGAGCAGTTTTTGTTTCTGTGCAAGTGTGTTTTTTTTTTTCTTTATTTTTTTATTCAAAGGCCCAAAAAGATTTGATTTTGATTCTCCCATTACTACTAGTATAATATCAAAGCACAACAGTTCATGAAAAAACTTCACCTCTCATCGCGTGATGAACACAGATAAACCATATATTGTCACAATGATGTGTTAATTCTCTACACATTTTGCACAGTGACAGCTCTGTGCATTTGTCTGTAAGTGATTTCCTGGAAAAGCATTTGTTTTATTAATTCTATGAGTCTTGCTTTTGGACTTTCTGTGCTAGGGTGCCCTCCAGTGTCAAGTATGAATGAAACACAAATTATATGTGAGAATTTAACGCTGTGTACTTTTCACTGTATGGTTAATGGTCAGTGTTCAGAGCACTGAATACTAGGAACATTACACTGTAGAGACAAAATCCATTTAGCACCAGCCTGCAATTAAGCTGATGAATAGGAGGCAGCAGACCTGTGATATTGGCTACAAATGCTCGACAAATGCTTGTTCCATAGCAATTTAGCTGACCTGGGAATGATCTGAGCTGTAAAGTCCAATCCCGCTCTCTGCAGACATTTCTCTTAACCTGAGAAATACCTCTGTTCTCTACCAGATGAGCCACCTCCTCTACTGTGTCAAGCATTTGGGACTTTGGAGCCACAGATCCTTTTTATATCCATCTCTAAACAGCTCTTTGTGTGTGTCTATTATTTCAGAGAGGGATGAATTTCCCACTGGTTTCTCTTTCAAGCTACCGATTTCCACCGCAGGCCTAGCTGAGCAGGTCTGTCCCATTTCACTACAATCAATGGAAGTGTCCACTGTCCTTTGTACTTCTCGGGACCTGGAGTTCACCCAATACTGGGATTTAGTTCCCAGCATATGATGTGAGGTGAATTGATGTGGCTTTTGATTCTCTCAGTTTGTCTCTGTATATATTCAGACACCAAAAGAAAGAAAAGCTCCTGTGTCTAGCCATAGAGTAACTTCCCTTCCATTCATCTGTAGATCAATGCAGATATCATCGGCCTTATCTGGGGCTGAATACAGAGTAAACAGCTCGCTGTCCCCTGTGCATTTTCCCTCACGTACACAATCTGTCGCATACTGAGCCTGCCTGTGTACCATATAACTCCTACATACTCCTACAAGCAAATGTCTTGTTTAACCACAACTACAGCGTTTCTTATTGCTGCATTAACATTCATTTATCTGGTGGATACTGGTTATGGCACCAGTGTGGGAATGTCTACATCCCACATTCCCACACACTTTTCTTTTATACTACATTTAATGTATTCCAATTTCACATGCAGTTCCCGTTGCGTGCAGTGTGTTAATTCCAGTGTAGCGCAGCATCACAGGCTTTCCTATAAGTCATGTCTTCTAATAGGACTGTCTGTGATAAGCTTCCTCTGCAAGTGTGTCATCTAAAAATGTCCCAAACCTACATGAACCTGTAAGCCGTTTAGAAGAAATTTATCTGAATTAATGTGTATCTTGTATTTTAATGTTTATAATAATAATAATAATAATAATAATAATAATAATAATAATAATAATAATAAGGCTAGGATTCATCTATATATAGAAATAAGATTTAGACCACAAATGAACTTGGTAGCATATGAAGGCAGACATGATACAAAATAATAAGTAAAACTAGATTTTCTGAAAAAAATAAAAATAAAAAAATAAATATACGAACTAACGGGGCACAGACTAACGTGGGGTAAATTGTAACACGTGCGGTTTAAATATTTCCACACATGCTAGCATAACCACATTTATGGTATTTACTAGCTGCTGTATCAACACTATATAAAAAAAGTGCGCCAAAATTCAAAAGCCTTTTGAAGATATCACTGAATATTTATTTTACCAGAGTAAAAGTACATTTCTGTCTGAAGTAAATTTTTCATCTCAGTTTTTATTATTCATTTAAAATGAGACAAATCTGCTATTATTTTAATCTCAAATCTGTTATTCATCCATTTAGAGAGTTTTGTAATGCTTCGCTATCTAGCAGAAGACACTAACCAGTTTTCTATTCCAGTTGTGCAGATGGGGAACGTTGTAACACTGCATTACAATGTGCCCCGCTATTATTAAACTATGCTATTCCATGACATTAGCGATGTAGTTTACACTATTTACTTTTATGGGTTTTAATAAGAAACCACAACAAAGAGGTAAATAAAGACTGTCAATAAATGTTTAATGTTCAGAAATTAATATTTAAAGCAATGTACAGCATTTAGGCTTGTTTATGTGTCTCGTGTTCTATGAGAGCTGTGTGTGGATTTGCCCACTGTCACGTTGTGTAGCAGGTAGGAAGGCAGATGATGAACGGAGAATGTTTTAAACTAAATGATTTTAATAATAATGGAAAAACAGGCAGACAGGGAGTGCACACAACTAAGAACGACTAGTCTTTAATATAATCCACAATAGGTAAGTCATGAAGGGCAGGAAAACACACACCAACATAACATTGAGATTGGACAACAAACACTGAACTGAATACAACTTATATAGGCAGGTGATTACAATGAACTAATTAGACACAGGGGATACAGGCAACTAATAATGACTAAAAGAGGACAGAAACAGAAACAACCAAATATGGGCAACAGAGGGAGAAACCAACACAAACAGTGTGAAGTTAATGTGGATAACAAATTATACTCTGAACCCCATGTGGATCTACACAAACTGAAAAATTCCAAAAGTGTGCCCCATGCCCCCCTACTGTCTGGGCCAAAAATGTCCACCAAAATGTCTTCATAATTCTTGACCCTAAAAAATTCCTCTAGTCCTGGGTTCTTCAAATTTTGCCCTGGAGGGCCAATGTCCTGCATGGATCCATAGAAAATCACAGGTAAATGAGTTTGATCACGGTTTGAGCTAAACACCTTCAGGTCCATATTTGAGAAACCATGCTTAAGTCCCTCCTCGAAATATGAATATGATATATAGGATTTTGCTAATTTAAGATTCTCTAGGCAAAAAAAAAAAAATGGTTAGAAAATTAATAGCACACTTCTCTTCAACACAATCATTCTATTCTCAGACTCACTGGTTATGCACTAAAGTTGACCTTTATTCAAACCCCTCGTCCACGTGAACAAGGGACGCTTGCCTTAGCAAACACTAAAATGGCAATGTGAAACTTTTGAATGTTGTAGCTGTGGCAGGTTCTGCTGATGTGTTGAGCCTTGGCACTTATACTTGTATGGGTGAGGAAGTCTGATCTGTTATGTGCTATTATCCTAATTCACAATTTTCTATGCTGCATTTGTCTAAAAATCCTTAAAAATAGCTTATACTTCTGGTAAATCAGATACTACACTAATGAACATGATCTCGCACAACTGTTTTATTAGCAATGCATGCTTTTTAGGAACAAAATGTAAACATGAAGATTCACAAACATAACAGTCACTGGGGTGTAAGCACGAAAACATACGAATGAGATCACACAAATTCATGCAAATTAGCCACCAATTCACCAAAACATTGAAATTAACATGCACTTTGAATAATCAACATTTTCTATGCAGGCCAAACGGATGCAATCACAAAACAATGCAAATCATTTCAAATAGGGATGTTTTTTTGTTTGTTTTTTTTGGATTTAAAAAACGGCTTATTGAAAGACACTACCTTATAGAACACCAAGTCTGGCTTTGTTTTATTTATTGTAGACACTGCACATAGTACACACTAGCACACAAGTCTTAAAGAGGCAAACCCAGATGGGAACAGCAGCCTAAGGGCCTGCACTGACCTACATTCACACATGTGCTCAGACTCTGCCTGTCTGCTCTCTCATTGCTATGCATGCGGCCATTAAATGGCCACTATCACCACTTACGTCCCATGGTGCATTGCTAATCATCCTTGGGAGGACGGCGAGGTTGGAGATTATGCTGTCTCCCTCTTTTTTGATGGGAGCTAAAGGTCAGAGCTTTAAAAATGGTAAAGGAGGTATCAGGGAGAGGTGAGTCAAAAGGAGAAGCCGTGAGAAAGAGCAGTGGCGAAACTCGAGGCAACCCCCCGCTGCAGCTTCACATACACACAGCTTGATCGATAATATCTCTTTTTTGTGGCGTATGTGCCTCTCAATACATGGAAATATGCTTGCACTCGAACCTGACATCAGGCTGTTATCTATTCAATTCAAGCAGAGCTCATGAACGCGTGTGCCGTAACAGCGAGCAGCCTGAGACGAGTGACGCAGGGGAGTGGAGGAGTCGGAATATTCCAGAGAGAGCCTCCGCGCCGAGATAAGTGTTATTTTTACTTCTCGTGTTCAAACGAAATAAAAGCGGCTCTTCTTCAGCAGTTTCTTTTGGTGGACAACTTTGCATTCAGAAACTCAATGACTCAGATAAGAAGTTTGTTAGAAGAGGATAGGATCAGATTATAAATTTGTTCGCTTATGAACATTCATGGAAAATGTAAAAGTGTTTTCAAAGCTAGCAGGATTTTTTTCTTTTTCTTTTTTTTAAAGAGTAGGCTTATACACAATTATACCATACAAATAACTAATGTGGTGTTACCATTATGGTATCAGATGATAATACCATGGTATACCAGGACTGTAACCAAATATTCAGAATTGGTTGGTAATTCAAGTGTACAAGTTCAAGGATTTCCTACTGAAAAACCCATGTGCTTCCAAAATCATATCATATCTGCATATTCCTGGAATGTATTGTGTTGCACAACCCTGGTGTTTACCTTTTTATGTTATGTTTAATTTTTATAATGAGTGCAGTTTACAAGAAAATAGTGTTGCAGTACTTAAAAAATACTTAAACTTTCTCAATATTTTGGTAAATATTTACACTGCCCTCCAAAAGTTTGGAAACGCCCTAGAAAATGTTGGCATGAATTCTTTTTTAATTTGTGATAATTTTGCACTGATAAGGGACAACACAAACTACGAAAACATATTGTATTACATAAACAGTTTATACATAGAAGAAGAAAAAAAAAATCGATTCATCAAAATATCCACCATTAGCAGCTATTACAGCTCTGCATAATCTGGGCCTAAATTCATTGTATTCTAAATTTAATTGGCAATCAATTATCAATTAGCTGGCAAAGGGGCATGTCTGACTTTGACATGTATATATTGCCATTATTATGTAATCAAAATGAAAATTATTATTGCTGGTCTTCAATGATAATATCAAGTTACTTTAATGTATTTGCACCAAAAAATGATAAGGATTTATGCTGATATCGTCCAAAACCACACACCCCTTGTTGCATTATCTGGTCTCTTTTTATCGAAACAACAAATTTATTACAGTTGGATCAAATATTTCTTACCATGACCATTCTCACTAGCGAGGCTGTACTTTTAAGTCAATAAGGCATCCTTAGTGTTGCCAAATCCAAGTAAAAATTAATAATCACTCAGCAGTGCAAGTTGCAGAACACCCAGCCACAATGTCACACAGCATGAACGTGTTCACATGGCAAAAGCACTGCGGGGATCTTCCCCTCCACCATACCTCAAATCTCATTAATGCATGTACAAAAACTTGACGCTTCAAGAACTTATCTGCTAGGTTTGATGTCAGTGGCAGGCCATTTGGAATTCTATCAGGTATTCATTCAGTCATTTATTTATTCACTCACTCACTCACTCACTCACTTATTTATTTATTTATACTGGAAGTGTATTTATGTTTGGTGTATAGTAATGAACAACCTAAACATTCTGCTAAAAATCATGTGTGTGTGTGTGTGTGTGTGTGTGTGTGTGTGTGTGTGTGTTTGTGTGTGTGTGTAAAACTACATCATTTTAGGATGAGTAAATGATGATAGAATTTTAATTTTTGGATGAACTATTGTTTTAACTTTCTTGGGAAATAGAAGCATTATAACTGA
>JAHKKF010515659.1:0-12648 GCA_019740295.1 Labeo calbasu
TATATTTATATGTATATATCAGAAATAGACTGAATATATACTCTATATTATGCAGTAATTGTAAAATATGAAACATTAGGGCACAGGCTTTTAATCGGATGGAGCGGAAGGGAATGCTAAATGAAGAGAAAAAATGATGATAAAATCAATACAGAATACATTTGTTTCTGATCTCTCCTCCACAGCTAATTTAGGGGTTAGCATCGCACGCATCACAAATAGATTTATCACTTTCAAACTGATCCTGTGCTGTTAGTCAGCAAATTCACATGTTCCTCAGCCAGCTGAGATCTAAAAATATGCTCCGGACACCTGGGAATATGCTGCTCATTCGTGGAAAAGATCATTTTAAGAGGGACAACGTACTGTAACTGAAAAGAGACACACACCAGATCAAACATCGCAAGCTACTGAAAAAAACATCAAAAGCAATTACAATATAACATACTGAACACAGGAAAGAGTTCACCAAAAAATCTAAATTCTGTCAGCATATACTTTGATAGATTTAATGCATCCTTTCTGAATAAAAGCATTTTACTTTCTGAATAAAAGCATACTAACACCAACCCTTTGAATGGTAGAATATCAATATTTCCATATATTTGACTTTTTAGTGTTTCTTTAATATAATTAGTAGCTATTTTTGTCACAACTTTTCACATTCTAACAGGAGGTCCAGCTGTAGTTTATGATACCAAAAATAGAAACACCAGCAAGTTCCTGCACAAACAAATAACAAATCCTGCCATTATCTAGGTCATTCACGACTATTTTAAGAACTTTTCCTTCCTGGTCAGGTTTTTTGTAATGACACTTGTTAAGAGCAAATATGATTTTCTTACACTGACATTACATTGGCATGCCTTTGAAAACACAGAACAAACTCTATAGTGACTATTTATAGAACAGCCACAAGCTTTGTGTGTTTCTATAGAGCTAAAAGGAGAAGCTGACACGAACACCAACCAATCAAAACATCACACAGCCCTTGAACTATAATAGACTGTTTTTCTGTTTAGGCGATACATTAAAGGTTCAGCGGACACTGGTGTTTTATATTGTCTTTGGTGATTCTAGCAGCTGAACAAATCAGGATTTCACTGAGCTTGAGTAATTGGGCGACGTGTGCGATCATAACAAGAGACTATTCCTGGTGACAAGCATGTCTAATCCTTCACCCGTATAAAATCAGATGGGAAAGCTCTGCAGTTCATTCAGGCGGAGAAGATGTTCTACGAAGTGGCATTGATCGAGCTCACCTCGCTGCAGGCCAGCACAGGCAGGTCCACTTTTTAAGGATTTACTTAAATGCTTCTTTTATGGTGCCGTTGAGTGGACATGTGACTCTTTGATCAGCATATATCATAATATATAGACAATTTCATCGTAGCTGTGTGTGATAATGTATTTAAGCAATGCCACACAAACAAGACATTCAGAACAGCGGCATGTTTTGTAAATCTGCTTTATACAGTGGTTCGACAAACAAGAAGGTAATAGTGAGTAACTTACATTTTTGTTACTTTGTGTATTTCGGTCCATCAGTGAAAAAGTTCCAAACAAATCCAAAGCCGAATCAACCTAGTAAAACAGTGTTTATGAACAAATCAGTTCAGTGTATGATTAAAGTGCACTGTGAAGTAGTCTTTATTGGGTATTCTACCGTCTTAAAGAGTAGTTCACTTCCAGAGCAAACAGATGGACTCACCCCGTTGTCATCCAGTCATGCCTTTCTTTCTTCAGTCGTAAAGAAATTATGTTTTTTGAGGAAAACATCTGAGGAATTATCTCCATATAGTGGACTTCTATGGTGCCCGCGAGTTTGAACGTCCAAAATGCAGTTTAAATGCAGCTTCAGAGGACTCTAAATGATCACAGCTGAGGAAGAAGGGTCTTATCTAGCGAAACGATTGACCCTTTAAAAAAAAATAAATAAATAATAATAAAAAAAAAAAAAAAAAAATATATATATATATATATATATATATATATACTTTTTAACCTCAAACCTCAACCTTTTAACCATTTCATTTCCTCCTCAAACTTTTAAAAATTAAAGATTTTNAGCGAAACGATTGACCCTTTAAAAAAAAATAAATAAATAATAATAAAAAAAAAAAAAAAAAAATATATATATATATATATATATATATACTTTTTAACCTCAAACCTCAACCTTTTAACCATTTCAT
This sequence comes from Labeo calbasu, assembly GCA_019740295.1. Lineage (NCBI taxonomy): Eukaryota > Metazoa > Chordata > Actinopteri > Cypriniformes > Cyprinidae > Labeo > Labeo calbasu. The sequence goes on from JAHKKF010515659.1 coordinate 2,196, forward strand.
TTCCTCCTCAAACTTTTAAAAATTAAAGATTTTAGAAAAAAAGGCATGAACATCTTGGAGAACAACAGGGTGAGTACATTAACTGTACATTTTCATTCTGGAAGTGAACTACTCCTTTAAGCGAAATTCCAATTAGAAGGGAATGTAAATGTTGAGCTCAAAGGCCACCGCAAGTGGCATAAAATGGCTCTGTCATTATTATTAAGTTAAATTTGTCAGGTATGTTTTTTACATGGTTGTTCACCAGTAAAAAAAGTATAAGATGTGACAGTTACAATATCACGTTTTGAAGGGAAAGTTCATCCAAAAATGAAAATTACCTCATGATTTACTCACCCTCAAGCCACCCTAGGTGTAAATGACTTTCTTCTTTCAGACAAATGTAATTGAAGTTATGTTACAAAATGTGATGGGTCTTCCAAGCTTTATAATGGCAGTGAATGGCTGTTGAGATTTTAAAACCCAAAAAAGTGCATCCATCCATCATAAAAAGACCACATTTGGTTAATTTGGCAGAAAATTTAATTAGTATATGTTCCCCTGTGCTTACAAATACTAAATGTGATGCGATCGGGAAGTCGGATATCGCACTGGGACGTTTTCAGGAAATTCGAAAAATAAGTTGAATGTTTTCATTAAATTATTATTCTGTAATCATCTCTGAAAATTCACTTGTTTAGAGCACAAAATAGTGATTTATTGCAGCAAGCAGAAATGACTGTGTCTTTCTCTTATGTTAAGAACGTGCTGCGGAGGTGCTTTCCCTTAACAACACAAAAACAGTTAACCTATCAAAATAAACCACGTGTCGGCACCGATAGCCTCGCTGTTAGTGCGCCGACATACAGCGCAATTGCGCTCACAGCGACCCGAATTCATTTCCCGGCGCATGGTCCTTTGCTGATCGCTTTCCCCTCTCTCTTCACCCGATGCTTTCCTGTCTACTGTTCACTGTTCTATACAAATAAAGGCATAAAAAGTCCATAAATAAATCTAAAATAAATAAATAAATAAATAAACTACGTAACATATTTAATGAAGGTGTGTCAAAGCACATTCTCTACTAGTCCTGTGTAAACTACGGCATGCAAAGTTTTTTATTTATTTATTTTTTTTAATATTGTGAGATGGCAGAGCGCAACAACGCAGTCTGAAGTACTGCAGCTGCTCACTTAAACGATCTTAGTCATCTTAGTCTGCTCAATGTTGTTGATGTCAGTGTCCTAAACAATGTTATAATGGACTATGTCACATCCAGAGATGAAGGATCGGATTAGGAAGTTACTAAAGAGGAGGAGTCCGATGCACAGTGTGCAAACAGTTGCGCTGCGCTGGCTTGTCTAAATGTAAACTACTGCATTATTCGTGCTATCTAAACATACAAGGGGTGATCAAAAGTTTGGAGATTATGCCTATGATAAACAATGGAAAACAAACATTAGTCTGTTTGTGTAATAATGCAGTATAGCGCTTAGACAGCTCTCGTTAAACCTGTGAATTGAAAGTGAAAGCCGTCTTACTTTAAACCCGTTTTTCCTAAAAAGCTATGGACAAAATAAAACCAGTTTTGGAAAGGGTTTTCATATGGTATCAAAAGGTAAAATTTCACCATGTGTTTGGTTTTCCTAGTTCGCATCACAAATAATCCACAATATTATTAGTGAATGAGACCCAATAACCTACTGGCATAGTAATGTAACCAACATACTTTCAATTAAATTTAAAGGGGTCATCGGATGCCCGTTTTCCACAAGTTGATATGAAAAGTCTATAACATACTTTGATTACAATGTCTTAGTGGTTGTGTAAAACAACACCCTTTTTACCTTGTCAAAAACAGCTCTGTTCACAGCGACCCATTTCAGTGCATGTCCCTTTAAATGCTAATGAGTTCTGCTCACCCCGCCCCTCTCTTCTGTGGGGCGATGAGCAGTTTTCTGAGACTGTAAACTTTAGCCGTGGAACTTGCTAAATAGCACATCATTAGGAAAGGCAATTTGCAAAGATTCATTACAAAAAAAAAACTTATACTTACTTTTTCTGTAGGTGAAGCTGGATCACAAATGATTCATGCGAACATAGATGCATTTAGGTAGATCAGGGGGTGCATTCCCTTCAAAAACAAATGTAATCCACTGTGTCTTCAGTGGCTCAGATGTTGACAGTAAATGACGACTGCTATGTTCATTATTATATCCAACAGCGGAACACCTCAGTCGCAAATAAATTGCTCAAGCTTGCTTCCATAAAACACTGAAAATTGACCCAACAAACCTGTCCTCAAGGTCCTGTCTGGAAGCAGTAATATATTTACCAGAGGTTAATCTTTATTTGCCCTGAGATGCACCGGTATTTATGGATGCAGGAGACCCATCGATCTCTTCCTATGGTGGACGTCTGCCATTCCTCTGGCTGTCTGCATGCTGCTGAGACAGCATAGATCTCTAGCATAGGCAGAGAGGAGCCTAGGGAGATATATGACCACACTATACATTACCTCATTAAAGAGCTGTTGAGTACCCTGGAAACGCTGCCTGATTCAGCGTTTTGGGCCAATGCTGCTTTGATTTCCTCCCTCCGGCCTAAACCGTGCTCAGTTTCCATCATGCCCTCGGAATACACCAGAGTGAGGATTTCTGCGTATATATAGTGATATGGTGTGTGCTGCATTAAACAGATGTATTGATCCTGTTTAGTAAAGTTGGGTTTAAATACACAAGTGAATTTCTTAAAGGGATAGTTCACCCAAAAATGAACATTCTGTCATTAATTACTCACCCTAATGCCGTTCCAAACCTGTAAGACCATTTGTGTCCTGAAGATGAACAAAGCTCTTACAGGTTTGGAACAACATGACAGCATTTTCATTTTTGGGTGAACTATCCTTTTAAGGGCCATTCACACAGAACATTCTTTTGCATTCCACTGCACTAATTTGCCATTGTTTTTCCATGTAAACATGCTCTAGAGAGATGTGCTTGACCGTGCTTGACACTTTTGCAGTGTCTTGCGTATGAAGTGATATCAAGATTATCAAGATTTGTTGCTTATGCGTACACTAGAGTACGAGTACAGTGCAACTTTTATCATCAACATAGTATACGAGCAGTCAGATTTTTCACGCATACTAATGACGAAAATATGTATCGCGCCCACTGTACACATTCCCTAGTGTACATATAAAAACCAAAGTGTACTTAAGCTTTTCTTTACTGTGTAGTTCTGAGAAGTTATTGTAGATTTAGAATATTGCTCTCTACCAGCTCATGAAATGAGTTCCAGGTTCCATTTAAAATTACAGTGACATTTTGGACATTACGATGGAAGTCTAAGCAGTAAAGAAAACAGAGAGTTTCAAAGCTGAAATGTATAGTTTGTTTTTAATGGTCAAACAGTTTGTTTCTGGCTTTGTTTTGCATATTGTTTGCAAGTTTATAAGTTCTTGTTAATTTTATTACTCTAGTCTCATGTTAAAATGCACAGTTTCATTACTAAAGTATTATTTAACCCAAGAAAGAATCATTTTCTTGCCGTCATTTCCAAACCTGTTTGACTTCCTTTTCTTTCATGGAACACAAAATGAGACAAAGCTATGACTCAGAAGAGCCGTTCATTTACACATCAGACATCACTATTTTTGGCACTCACATGAATGTGCCAGGGAGAGCTGTAGCGGATGTCACGATTTGATGTCAGAAGATTTGGAACTTTTTTTAGTTTAGAGAAGTTTAGAGAATTTTGACATTCAAAAAGTGGCTAGTGTAATATTTAAAATGTCACATTTTGTGTTCAGTTGAAAAAAGAAAGTCATGCAAGTTTAGTACAACATGAAAATGACAAAATATGAGGAAGGAATTGCTCTTTATTAAGATGGATTACAGAAATGTTACAGGGATAGTTCACCTAAAAATTTAAATTTCTTTAATTACTCACCCTCATATGGTTCCAAGCCCGTAAGACCATCGTTCATCTTGGAAACACATATTAAGATATTTTTAAAGAAATCCGAAAGCTTTCTGACCCTGCGTAGAGAGCAACGCAACTGACACATTCAAGGCCCAGAAAGTGGTAAGGACATGTTAAAATAGTCCATGTGATGTCAGTGGTTCAACCATCATTTTATGAAGCTACGAGAATACGTTCTGTGTGCAGAGAAAACAAAAATAGCACTTTTATGTAACGATTTCTTCTGTTCTGTGTCAGTCTTTGATGTGCATTCACCATTACTCATGCATGTGGTGCTGCTGGCGCAGGAGTCGGCATTCTGACGTAGAACCTGGATGCACTGCGCTTTGTTTACAAGCAGAAGAAGACACATGCTTGTACATAAAACAGTCTTTGTAAACATGTCCGAAGATTTCGACAGAGTGGATGACTTTTTTTGCCCAGCCTTACTTATTTGAACCAGAGTATACAGACGATGAACTAAGAGAGATGAACGTGATACTCTCATGAACGTGCGGCGGAGACGCGGAAGAGAAGAGATTTAATAAAGGTGTTATTTTTGTTTTCTTTGCGCACAAAAAGTAATTATGGTTGAACCACTGATGTCACATGGACTATTTTATCGATGTCCGTACTACCTTTCTGTGCCTTGAATGTGGTACTTGTGTTGCTGTCTATGCAGGGTCAGAAAGCTCTTGGATTTCATTAGAAATATCTTAATTTGTGTTCCGAAGATGAACGAAGGTCTGACAGGTTTGGAACGACATAAGGGTGAGTAATTAATGACAGAATTTTTATTTTTGGGCGAACTGTTCCTTTAAGGCTTCAAGTCTTCATTCGTAGTCAGGCAGTTAATATAATAGCTTTGTTATTTTCTTGGACTTGTCTTTGAACGGTCAAAGCTGGTCGCTCTTCCAAAGCCTCTGTTTTTCATACGTCTCATTTCCTTGTAAGAGCATTTGAATCTGTGGGTGTGGTGGCAGGGATCGGCCGTCTCTCCTCTCGCACCCTCCCTCCCTCTCTGTCTTTTTCACTCTTGTCACAGTCTTGTTGTCTCTGTACGTGTGAGTCCCTGTGAGTGCTGTGAGGTTTCTGACAGACTTTGTGTGAATCAGGGTCTCAGGAAGACGGAACATTGGGACCGTCGGGATGTCTGTCTCAAGAGGAGTTATCAGAACAGGCTTCACAGGCCCAGGATCTTGAGAGACTGGCTCAGCTCTGCATCATGAGCAAAAGGTAGGACACTGAACTGCCTGTGACAATGATATATACAGCATGCTAGATTGCTTTTAGCAGACTAAGTTTGACAAAATTGGCATGTGAAATATAATTTCCGTGAAGCGTGTGTATTGATACAGGGCATTTAATGGGCACTACTAGTCTAAATACATAATTTAGAGGCATTCAACTGGTCTTGCACAGTTTGGCAAAGAATTACACACTTAGTCATGTTATTTGTGCTGACTGTCCTCACTTAAATGTCTTGTTTATGTCTTCAAGAAATACTTGACTGCTGCTGTAGTAACTTTTCTTTAAATATAAACAAATACAAAAAAGGTTTATGTGCGTTTTTAAAGAGTGAATTGTTTCATATGGTATGATTCAACATAACTGGTTTTATTAAAGTGAATATATGTTTTAATTATTTTTTTTAAAGTGTATTTTTATTTAGGGGTAGCATTTCTACCTGATTTGACCCTTAAAAAACCTTTTTAAATATAAATATAATACAAATAATAGTAATAAAAAAAACTTTTTATTTGCATAAATAGTTGATGTAGATAGATAGATAGATAGATAGATAGATAGATAGATAGATAGATAGATAGATAGATATACTATTTGACAACATAAGATTCTATTTCAGTTGTTATAAGCAGATTCGTTGACCCTTAAAATACACATATATGCCTAAATAAATATTAATAAAAAAAATAAATATAAATAAATAAATAACTTCACATTTTAGACTCTTATGATTTGGTTAATATTCAAGAAGGGCAGTTAATATTCTGGGATGTACATAGTTTTATATTTATGCTGAATTAGGAATCCCCTTTTATACTGTGTCAAGTGAGCGCCCATAGGGAGAGAGGAAGAGAAAGGTGACTTGTGTTATGTGAGTCTCCAGGTTTCAAATGTTACTGGGACACTCTGAGTGAGGTGTCCGCTTTCCTCCGGGGGCTTAACATGATGAGGTGCTCTTTTGTAAGGCCACTACCACATACACTTGAGGACATTTATGACCCCCAGTTGGCACTGGTTGGGGACTTAAAGCATTTAACCTGATTGTCCCAGGGAAGAAGACAGCTTGCTGGTGCCGCAGGAGAGAGGATGACATTAAACTTGAATGAGAACGAGATTGTTTTATTGCTGCCCCAATAAGATAATGTTTCACCAGACAATGAATTGTGGGGGTATCCACACCATTTGTATGTAATCCGTTAAACTCTTTGGGTCGGGTAACTGTTGAAACCTGAAGAGAATAAATCTTCAGGATCTGCTGGTCAACTAGGACAGCAGTCATGGTTGAAGTTATTGGTATTTCAGCTTGAAACACCCGAACAACTACGCAAGATCACCTCATTATGTCTCCCGTTATCAAATAACATCAGCTCAAGGGTCAGTATCATGACACTTAAAGACCTGTATGGCTTAATATAACGTAAATCTAAAAATCCATATCGTTTTATACATATTTTGGACTATGGGGGGCAATTTGTTTCGATGAGGTGTTGTACTCAGTGAGCTACTGGTGGTACCTGATGCCATTTTTACCGCAACACAACTCAGAAAATAAAACACTGATACGATGCCACATTGTGCGGCTTTTGGATGTAATTTTCAGTCGAAGGGCAACAAGAGAAGCGATGCAATCTTCACTGCTTCCCTAGCAATAAAAAGAGTAGAAAAGAATGGGAAGATGCCTGTGAACAAATAAAACTTTTTAAAGACCCACGTCTTTGTTCTCTCCACTTTAGGCCTGATGCCTTTGAGGCTTTTAGTAGACCAGAAATACTGAAATAGCTTACAAATGGCAGAGACAAGAAATGCTAGATGCCATCCTGACAGGATGTAAACATGTCGACGCTTGTCATGACGCCACAGCCACTGAAGGAGTTTCTCAGCGCAGATTTCACTCGATATCCTGGGGGCGTTTAGACTCCTCTTGGGGAAAAAACAATGGTATGGCATTTCGTTTAAGCCTACGCTTATATCCATCGCCACTTGTAAGCTCTTTCAGTAGCTGTTATCATTGTATCAGTATTTTATTTTCTGAGTTGTGTATTCCAAGTTGTGTTGCGGTAAAAATAGCAACAGGTAGCGCCAGTAGCTCTCTGAGTGCAACCATTTCACGTCATCAAAATAATGGCACCCCCCATAGTCCAAAATATGACATACTACAAGTCTTAATACCAGGGGTTCCCTTTAATTTTTAACCTATTTACATAGAGTGACTTTACTTTTCTGCATGTTAGGACAACATGACTGATTGGTTGTTATACCTCATGACATTGTGCAGTCCTTAAAAATGTTTCTTGAAAACTTTTCTACTTTTCTGCGTGTTAGGACAACATGACTTGGTTGCACCAAGTTATTAATAAGTTATGTGTCCGACTAACATTCACAAACATGCAAAAAGCATTTTCAAGTTTCAAAAAATGTATTAATTTTTAATTGGTGGTTACACCTCATGACATTGTACAGTCTTTAAAAACGTTCCTTAAACTTGTCTACATGTTAGGACAACATGACTTTGTTGGTTGCACCACATGACTTTTAAAAATCAAATCATATTAAACCTATTAATTATTCAAAGTTTCAAAAAATGTTTTCATTTTTACTTGGTGGTTACAGTCTTTAAAAAATTTCCTGAAAATGCCATAAAGGTTTTTAAAAATTGAGTTTCAAAGGTTTTTTTTTTTTCCCATCGTGGAAATTCCTGTATCATTGACGCTCAAATCATTATACCATGGTTCCCTTTCATTTATATATAATATATATATATAATTTTTACATAAAATGACTTTACTTTTCTGCATGTTAGGACAATATGACTTCACTGATTGCACCACATGACTTTTAAAAACCTATTAAGTAGCCCTCCCACAATTTGAATTAACTACATATACTTACTATATGGTTAGGGTTATAATTAGGGTTAGGCTTAGGGTTACCTGCATGTAATTATGGATAATTAATTGCTAGTATAATAGAAAGTACATATAACATGTGTAACAAGGACACTTTAAAATAAAGTGTTACCTTATTAATTTTTACTTGGTGATTACACCTCATGACATTGTACAGTTTTTAAAAACGTTTCTTGAACATGCCATAAAGTTTTTTTATTTTATTTTTTTTCTTTTGTCATGGATAGTAGACATTCTTGTATCATTGACACTCAAATCAGTATTTCCTGTCCGTGTTGACGCCCAACTGATACCCAAAGTGTGGTTGTATTTTTATGTCAGGTCACAACTACATTTACTTTTTAAAGTCTGATAGTTATGACACAAAATGTAGCTGAAGCCCTATGTAGTGAATAGGAAGTGGTTCTGCCTCTTGAATCTTTCAGTGTCGGGGCAGGAAGTGCTCTTGTAGCTGAGAGCTTTGCCATGTTGTGTCCGATCAAATGTCCTCTGAGGACAATCCAAAACAGTGCAAACCAACACCTAGTCATTACTAATTAAAGCAGGACCATAATAACTACACTGACATATGTATGGCTTTAAAAACATGCTGTACATTCAAGGAAGAAGTATGGAATAGTATAAAACATAACATGACATTAAAAATATGTGAATGTTTCAATGTCAAACTCCTGACCTAAATCCACAAAAAGCTCATTAAAGTACAATACCATGCATTTAGTGCTGCAATCAGGACCATGTAGTGCTAAATGACCACATGAGGAAAAACTTCCATCCTAAATCCCTAGGAAATTTGTCAATATACACCCTGAGGGCAAACTGTTGCTTATCCAAATAGCACCATTCATCACACACATGCCAGGAGTTCCAGCCAAAAAGGAGAGAGTGCCGAGTGCCATATCTCTGGCACGGGCTGCACATTTCCACTAGCTCCAGTAGGAATCACAGCACAGCACAGCACAGCACACAGCACACGTGTGCCCGGATTTGTTGTGACGGGCGCTGTAATGGATCCGCATGCCTCAGCGAGTCTGACTGAGGTGGGCTATTGCTGTGGCTTTTTGTATCTGTGCTTAAATAAAGCAGAGGTGCAGGCCACTGGGATCAAATGAGCTTTATGCCTACGTGCTCTACTTTTATTTACAACCGCTTCCTGATACTACTTGTAAATGTGGTAAAAATAGACTTAGCAAGACAGAATCTATATGGATAAAATATGCTATAGACTGTGAGTCACAGAGGATTTAGATAAAGGATGCACATTGTTTGCACATCTTGAGTGCTGGCGTAGTTCGTCATGCATGTCTTTGTTATTTAAACTCATCTGTATTTGCTTTATTCATAGCCTAGGGCTTCTGTAACAGATGCTTGTATGTACTGAACCCTGTGAGTTATGTGTTTACCATGTGATGACTTACAGGAGGAGGTTCTGAATAGCGTGCTGCCTTACTCCTCATGTTATTTATACAGTATGCATTAACATATACTGTGCAGTATGTGAATTTTTTGGATGCATAACCTTCACTTTAAAGCACTTCAGCATTCTTTAAATGTTTTCATACATGTACAGTGATTGCTTGTTATTGCAATGCAGTTAAAGGGATCATCAGATGCCCATTTTTCACAAGTTGATATGATTCTTTAGGGTCTTAATAAAAAGTCCGTAAATTCTTAATCGTAGTGTAAAACAACACCTTTTTACTTTGTCAAAATCAGCTCTGCAAAAAATCATCCTGTTCTGGTCGAGGCTGCTTTAAATGTTAATGAGCTCTGCTCGCCCCGCCCCTCTCTTCTCTTTTCTTTGTGGAGTGACGAGCCTGTTTACTTTAGTCGCGTTTAGCTGCTAAACTTGCTAACTAGCACGTTATTAGGAAAGCCGATCGCAAAGATTCATTAAAAACCCTTATACTTACTTCTGCTGTAAGTGAAGCTGGATCACAAAAGATTTGCGTGAACATAGACGGATATATGTAGATCGGGAGGTGCATTCCTTTCACAACAAATGTAATCCACTGCATCTTCAGCGGCTCAGATGTCGGGAGTGAATGACGACAACTATGTTCATTATTACATCCAGCAACACAACACCTCAATCGCTCAATCTGAGATATTTTTGTCTAACTTACATCCCTGCTCTGGCATCGAAACAATGGAGGTCGGATTGTTACAGTTGATTTAAGGCGGGTCTGAGGTAAGACGCTCATGTCAATCAACTATCGTGGGAGCGGCCTTTGTCGGCGTGACGCCACACCGACGGGCATCTGAGAATGGCTCGATTTGAAAAAGGGGATATTATTTTTACAGATTAATTAAAACCACTGCATGGATTTTTATCATTATAGGGTAGATTTGTA